>CM021110.1:339083888-339317137 GCA_007115665.2 Sequoiadendron giganteum | reverse complement strand
GAGGTTGTAGCAAGTGTTGTATATCTGATAAATAGAAGTCTGACATAGGCGGTCCATGAAAAAATCCCATAAGAGGCATGGACAAAATGCAAGTGGACAATTCAAAACTTGAGAGGATTTGGGTGTGTGGCATATGTACTAGTGCCAAAGGAGAAGAGTTGGAAATTCAATGACAAGGGTGAGAAGTGCATCTTCATGGGCTATAGTGAAGAGTCCAAATCCTACAGGCTATATAATCTAGTCACCAGGAAAATTGTTATGAATAGAGATGTGAAGTTCTTAGAGGATGAGTCATGGGATGGTCTGACAGATCTTGATAGTTTAGGGTGATGAAGAAGATCAACAAGATCCTATAGTAGTAGAGACAATCAACTTCTGATAGCTCCTGAGAGATCCTAGCTCAAACAGGTTGTTAAATAGACTATCTCAGAACTCTGTTAGAGAGAGTTCCTGTTGGCTCTTGACAAATACTGATGCAAGTAGAAATTCCAAAAGATATTCACATAAAGAGAGCTCCCAACAACTCTTAAAATGAGTAGACAGAAAGACAAGCAACCACAAACAAACAGAAGATTGGCTCCTGATAGCTCTAGAACTAGCTTGTTTAGCAGAGAAGCAGCAGTAGAGAAGCAACAATAGTGAAAGTTTAGACCCCACTCTCACCTCCCAAATGCCAAAGAAGATCAAGAGTCTAAGGGAGATCTACCAAAATGAAGGTATGATGAAGATTTTGATGAGAACATGAATTTTTCACTATTTTCTCATAGTGATCCAATTTATTTTGAGGATGCCATGAAAGAGGAGAAATGGTGTGAGGCCATGGATGAGGAGATAGATGCAATAGAGAAGAACAACACATGGGAGCTAACTGATTTTCCTCCCAACAAGCAATTTATTGGGGTGAAATGGGTCTACAAGACCAAGTGCAATGCCAAAGGAAGGATAGAGCAACACAAGGCACAATTAGCAGTTAAGGGGTAAAAATAGCAGTTTAGGAGAGATTATGATCAGACATATGCCCCCATTGCAAGGATGGAGACCGTGCAAGCAGTCATAGCAATTATAGCCCAACACAATTGGAAGGTGTTTCAAATGGATGTGAAGTATGCTTTCATAAATGGAGTGTTCAAAGAGGAAGTTTATGTTGAGCAACAACTTGGTTATGCAGTTTTGGGTCAAGAAAGAAAGGTATGTAGGCTGAAGAAGGCCCTCTATCGGTTGAAGCAAGCTCCATGGGAATGGTACAATAGGATTGACTCATATTTGATGAGCAATGGATTTATAAAAAGTGATGATGAGCCCACTCTTTATATCAAGACAACAAATGGTAAGATTTTGATTATTGTCTTGTATGTAGATGATCTAGTTTTTACTGGGGATGATGAATTCCTCATTGCTAATTTTAAAGAGGCCATGAAAACAGAGTTTGAAATATCAAACTTAGGTCTTTTGAGATGTTTTCTAGGAATAGAAGTAAAAGCAAATACATGATACTATATGTATCTCTCAAGAAAAATATGAAAATGAAATCTTGAAGAGATTTAGGATGCTTGAAAGAAATTCTGCCCCAACACCAATAGTCGTAGGTCTAAAGTTGAGAAAGGAAGATTGTAACAACAATGTAGATATGACCATGTTTAAGAGTTTGGTTGGAAGTTCGATGTACTTGACTACAACTAGGCCAGATATAATGCATGGAGTGAGTCTTATTTCGAGATTTATGGAGACTCTAGGATACACCCATTGGAAAGCAGGTAAAGAATCCTAAGGTATATGAATGGCACCAAAGGATATAGCATTTTTTACACAACATAAAATGAGTTTGGGCTGGTTAGATACATGGATAGTGATTGGGTAGGAAGTTTGGATGATAGGAAGAGCACATTGGGCTTTGTGTTTCATTTGGGTTTGGGAACTATCTCATGGGCTTCCAAGAAGCAACCCATAGTTTACTTATCAATATCCAAGGCTGAGTATATAGCATCAAATGCAGTACTATGTCAAGATATTTGGCTGAGAAGAATCTTGGCAAATTTGAGAGAAGAAAAAGAGGATAGAACAACAATATTTTGTGATAATGTTTCATTAATAGCTTTGATGAAAAATCTTGTGTTTCATGGAAGAAGCAAGGACATTGAAATCAGGTATCACTTTATTAGAGAATTGGTTGAAAATGGTGAAATTAAAATGGAATTTTGTAGGTCTAAGAAGCAACTAGCAGACATATTCACCAAGCCTTTAAGCAAGGACAATTTCAAGCACCTAAGGAGTAGTTTGGGCATTGTTGATTTGGATAAGGATTGATCTTGTTTCGTAGGCTCAAGAAAAAGGGGGAGTGTTGGAATTTATTATTTCTCATGAGCTTGCTCTCACATCAAACCCCTAGTTGTTTCACCTACCCATCAGGAGCCCCTTCTTCAATGAAAATTTTTGGGATCTTCATCCCTATAGCTCCTGACAACTCTAGAATTTATTGTTGTTGGTCATTTTGAATTTCAAGATTTATGGTGGTAGGTAATTTCTAATTTTGAGAGGGAATGTTGAAGAGACAAAATGAATGAATGAAGAAGAATTAGTAAGAAGTTTTGCAGTAGTAGTCTGAAAAGAATGTTTTTTGTGTGAGTTCTCCATGTGATTTAGAGAAGCTCCTGAACAAAAACAACTGTATTTTATCTATATCTGAGTAGTGATTGCTCCTGAAAGAGATTTGCGTAGATCCTGAAATTTTTATGTCTATGTGAGAAACTCCTTGATTACTCCCAACAACTTGTAATTTGTAGATTAGATTTTAATTTTTGAGTTTTTAAGTTTCCCCTTGTAATTTCATTTCTAGTTTATTGAATAGAAAAGAAAGTTCCATGTCTCCTTGCATTGTTTGTGCTTCCACATTTTGAGTTTGGGTATTCCCAGTTGATTGGGAAACAGAGAAGCAACTCTATGTTGTTTTGAGCATTTACATTCTTGACATAACAAACACCATTGAGATTATGATGATAATATTATTTTTAATTGGCCTCTTTTCCTTTTGTAATTTTTTTTCCCATTTGGACTTGTGTTTTCCATCTTGGGATAAATCTAAAAGCCTTATCCAAATGTATATTCACTTAAAACCAAAGATATGGTTTAGGAACTGGTGAAAGTTAATTTAATTGCCTTACAATGACATTCTACAATCATGAAATGTGGGTATATTTGAAAATCTTTCATGTTAACACTTATATCCTCGCATTAAAATATATAAAGAAATGTAATAACCAATGTAAAAACAAAATAGGGGTGGTTTCTAGTCTAATTGGTTAAAGAATTATGTTGTAGTCAAGAGGTTAGGAGGTTTAGTTTCCTTCCCATCCTTGTGGTACTACGTTTCGTGCTAGTATCATCGATCATGTGAAAGTTTTTTACCACACACACTGTAATTTATAGGGGGGCAATTCCTACAGTCTAAAAATAAATAAATAAAGTGAAAATAAATAGATGAAGCAACTTTGGCATAACAGTTCTACCATTTATTATCTTCATTTCACACTCTTCTTCTTCATTAAAAAGAGATCGTAATTGAACAAAGGAAATTTGTGTCATATTTATCAATGATAAGAAAGATCTTGTGCAAAACTAGGTTGTGCATGATAGTTTGAATGTTCCCTCAAATGAAATGGGGAATCAATTTTAGCACCAACCAACTATCTTAATACAACCATGAAATATTTAAAAAATGATTGTTATGAGGTAAGAGCTAGTGTTAGGAGAGGTGGTCGATGAGAACAAGTAAAAGTGGGAGGAATATGTAAAGATTATTTGGCTGCAAGATTTACGAAGGATTACTTTTTCATTTCCTCTTTTCTTCCCTCTTTTCTACAATATGAGGCTTTGGTAGAATGAACGAGGCTTATATGTTGCTTGATGAGATGTTACAATATGGACTTTACCCATCTAATATCACTTATAATTGTTTTCTCAAGGTCTTTGGAGGTCATAATGATGGTGATAAGTCCATGGGATTATACAAGAAAATGCAAGAAGCACCCTTGTTAGGCAAGCCAACGAATCATCGTAGAAGTTTAGCTTACGATCTATCTAGTCAACAAACTTTTGATCTCATATTCTATTTAGATTGTAAATTAGTCATGATTTGTAGGTTTGGTATCACTTCATGTTTAGTTCCATTTCAGATTATTGGACACCGTCTTTGAATGGCGAAAGATATTGAAGATAATAAAAAGTTCATCAAGCTTAAATATCAAGATATAGAGTCACTTCTAAAGTGAGTATTCTGGTGTTGTTTCATTCATGATTCATGGCATATTATCACTCATCTTTTGGCATATTATCATTCATCTTTTTGATAAAAATAATAAACTTTTGGAAATGAAATACCCCCTTGGATTTCTAGAATTAGACTTGTTCAAATTATAGAGGTGTAGATGTACCATTTCATGGATGGACGTGATCTCTGGGAATCTATCATTTGGAAATTTTATAATATACTTTGTAGTATGGAATATATTATGTAGTTTTTCTATCAAGTTTATGTGGAAAATATAATCATCTAATGATTTTAATTTTTTGATGAGATCTTAGAAAATTGTCATTTTGAATTAGGATATTTGAAGGTATAAACAAAGAGTTCTTAAAGTAATTATTTCTAGAAAAAAAATTAAACATAAATATGAACATACATATATGATCTAGGATTTTTCAGAAATCATTAAATTAATGTCAATGAACATATAAATTAAAATCATCATATGGATAAGGGTTATAATTTAAATCTTATAGAATCAATTCTAATGAATCAAAAGTTAGGTCAAATATATAATTCTAGATGTATAGAGTGTTTTAAATACTGGTAGATATAAAGAGAAGTTCAAAGATGGAAGAGGCCTTGATACCAAATTTAATGTCACTATTCCTCCTAAAAGTTGTTTAAGTATTACCATTAGACTTTCATAGATTAACTGTTAGAGTTAAGACAATTTAAAACATGTAATTTTATTAAAACAGTGTGAATAACTAATATAAAACAACCAATGTAATTATAATGTGCAACAATTAGACAAGGATTCTAGAGTAAATAATTAACATAGTAAATTGAATAACACATCTAAATAATTCATATACATTAACACCAAACTCACATATATAATATTCTCAATATATTTTAAAGTCAATAGTTTTCCAATACTTATCTAAATAAAAAGACTTGGAAAAAACACTCTCACCCTATGAATATGTTAGTGGTATTGGCTCTTGCTATGGAACAATCTAGGAGGAAACAATTCCTTTCATAACACAACCCACTATTGCACTCTATGCAAGTGCTGGTCCAATAGAACAATGCTCAACACAAGTGCACACCATGCTCAAAGTAATTACTCAACATGTTCTAGAGTAATTGCTCAACATGCATACAACATGCTTCATAATAACTACTCAACATGCACAACAGCCCTAACTAGGACAATTTGAGATGTTCTTTGTACCTTGAGTTGGACACACTCTATGCGCCCCTTCTCCAATGTCCATATCTCACCAAACCACTTTCTTCTTCCTTAAATTTTCTCTATGCCTTTTCCTAAGTCTCACATAAATTATTTATATAAGCCTTAAGAGGTGGTTTCTAAACCATCACAACTTTTCACAAAGTTTTCCCTTAATTATTTCTCCCTTTCTTAAAAGATTTTTCTTAAATATTCTTCATTATTCTTTATTTAAACAAAATGAGAATATTTTCTTTTTTTTTCTATCTCCTTTTAATGCTTTCATAACTTTCTTTTGTCTTTGGGGAAAAGTTTCATAACTATTTTTCTTGTACTTAGTATATTCTTTTGACTGTGAGTTTGTAATTTGGTAGGTTTTGGTCGTTGTAAAATTGACCCTCTTTCCTATATTTCATTGTAAATTAAAATTTTTGGGGAAATGAAGAAATATATGATCAATATGTTTTGTCCAAATATTAGAGAAAACTATATAAAGGGCCATAAAATATCATTTTCATAAAATTGGTATAAGTTAGAATATTTTTCTTAATAACCAACCAAGCAAACACATTACATTTTAGAGGGGTTGATACACAACATACCAAATTCACCAATAAATTTGTAAGAGGATAAAAATTACTAATTTTAATTAAATTATAACTTGATTTCACCTCATAACTGTTATCTATGCTACCCATCTAGCAAATAATATCCTAGTAATACAACCAATGAATCTAAGCCTCATTTAACAAGGATAAAACATAATCTTTTTTATCTTGAGAAAAAATAATGACACTAAAATATTTGTAATTTTGAGAAATCCTATCATTGATAAAATATTTTCCTCCAAGTAATCCTGTACCATCCATCCCTAGTTGTTAAAACTACAAAATATTTATCAAGATCATCTATACTAGAAAGAGGATAATTCCTAAACTAAGAATCAAACTAAAAATAAATAGAATATCTATCACCTAAATTCCAAGAGTTCTTGTCCAAACTTACCTCTCTATATGATGTTATAGAGTTTCATACAATAGATCTCCCATGAAGATTATCTTAAGAGAAAAATAAGAGAGGGAGTTAGTGAACCAAGTATTTTAGGTGAAGAAAATCACACCAAAAAAAATATTTTGTTTCATGAATAACTTACAGGTAATTTTATCCACAAGGATAAAATATAAATTATCAATCTCGTTAAACCTTACCTTTCCTTTATGTTTACTAAAACACACCTTATCTCATTGGAGAGATGATAATTTCCTCTTATCCCCTAGAGGTTTCCAAATAAATTTTCCAAAGGTATTATAAATACTATCTAGAATTCCCTTATTGGTTCACAAGACAAAGAGGAAGTAGATCAAAATGGACTAAAGAATAACTTTTATCTTAAGGATATGACTAAAATATCATAGAAAAGTCCCACTCTCATATTTCAACTTGTTTTGAAATTTATCCAAGGTCACCTTCCACATATTCACATACACTCCCAATAAATAAAATAATATCTAAGTATATTCTAGATAGATCAAAATCCTTAAATTGCAAAGCCTGATAAAATTCTCTATGAAATAGAAATATTGGTATATAAAAAAATATATGATTATTTTTATTAAATAATTGGAAAAATGCATGTGCCTATTAGTTGAGAATTTGATGCAGAGCAAGGAGGGAGAAAACACATCAATTCAAAACTAACTCAAACAAATCAAACTCTCAAACTTGGAACCTTAGTTTCATGGGTTTCTTTCACAATTTCACAATTCTCCTTGTAGCATTCCAAACAAGCTCTTCCTAATACAATCTGTAGAGCAAGCCTCAAACCCACAAACCAATCACCATTCCAAATACCCTTTTGGTAATTTATAAATATATCAAAATTGTAGGTATGGTTTCTAGTGGAGCTTCTAAATTCTGCCCCTTGTGATTTTATTTTATCCTCAACTCTAATTGGTTGGGTTTTGTGTTTTACAAACAAGTCTAGATCATAGATGTTCTTTTCGAATGTTGACTTATTATTAATGGTGGCTGGTCATTTAAGTGTGGTTTTAATCCCTTTTGGTCATGAATTTATCGGCCCCTCTTTAACTATCCTCTTGATCTTTTGTGTCCTGACCATATTGTATTTTTCCATAGTGTCGGGCTGGTAAAATGTTTTAGATTAACCTCTAAATAATATTTTCGACCTCGAGGGTTGTTTACGTATCCACCTAGTCAGTCCCACTTTTATAAATAACTTTTTTGCATGTGCAGATTGCATAGCTATCGGATGGAGTGATCCTCATCTTGATCATTCCTCGCAGACCTCGCAAGGTTTCTTGCTGACATTATAAAGGTGGTGCGAGGCATGCGAGATGCTACCACCTGTCACATATGATTGTGGGGACCAGTTTTGTTCACTGACCAATGATGGATGCTGGTGCTGACAACTGTTTCTTTACCGATGCATCATGGCCATTCCTCGCTGACCTCACGTAATTAAAACTTTAGTTTTAATAATGCTGCAAGGTGTGCGAATTGTTGACGCATGGACGTCGATGTTCTATGAAGGATGACCAAGGTGGGGCCCGTTCTGTGCTAATGTGGTGCCCGGTAGGTGATTTCTTGTTCACCTAAAGACTGGTGAATGGACATGGAATTTTCAAACTATTTGACTCAATCTGAGTCGTTCTCCTAGCCTACATTGTTTTTGATCAACGACTCGCATTTGAAATAGGCTAGTGTTGTACTATAGCCATTTTATCTCCCACGAGTGAATAGTAATGGTTGAGTTCGACACTTCCCTCATAAATAAATGCTAAAAGATTAGAAAATTACTATTTTCATGTGTATCTCCATACTGAAGAAGAACTGCTTGGTGCCGAGTGAAGCAAGCCATCTTTGTGGTTTTCTAGCCTCACTATCATTAACATTCTGCAAGTGAAAACTGTAAGTAACACATATACCATTTCTTGTGTTTTCAGAAGGTTTTTTGGTTGTTTGAAGAACCATTATCGATTGCTTCTTATTTCGTTTCTGAAGGATTGTTCAAGTAAATTTACTTTAAAGTATCTTAAGGCTTGTCTTGATAATTGTTGAGGCTTCTAGAATTGTGAAGCAATTTATGTTTAAAGCTATAGAGTGTGAGTTATAATTGTTAGACATATAAAAACCCTAGCTCGAGTTATTCTCTATCTTATATAAATGGTGCCCAAGGCCTGAAGCTCTGGCTTTGAGGCCACTACCAGACCCTTTTCCCAGGATATTATAGATTTATTAAATCCCTCTAGTAGAAAGAGGCCTGAGGGAAAAACTTTGTTCTATGGGACATTGCTCATGGAAGGATTAACTGACAAGAAATGTGCGGCTCGAGACGCTGAATTACCATATACTGGATGGTAGTTGTTCTCAAACTAGTTTGGGAATAGAAATTTATGTATTCCTTTGTGTAACCCATGGAGGCTAGATTTGGGTAGGCTGGTGGCTCCTAATGTTTACTTGGATGTAGATTTATTGAAAGATGTTGTTGTGAGGTATGACCCTATAACCAGAGTTGTTAGAACTCATTCTGGCATAGAAATGGTAAAGATAACCAAGGAGGAAATTGCAGAAATATTTGGTCTACATGAATGGAGTCAAGATATGGTTGCCATAAATCTCAAGGCCTTTAGAGAAGAAAACAAAAACACCAAAGGTTTGTTCAGAACATCTCTTTTGGTACCTCATTTGTCAACCTCTGGAAAAGGAAAGAATAAGAAATAGGTGGTAATTGGCAAGAATGAGCCAGAGCCTTTTCCTATAAACTATTTCTCTAGCTATTTCAAGAAGACAGTTTGTTTCGTGTGCCAAGTTCTGGGAATCAGTTTGAATAATACTCTGCCTATCGATGTCATGTACATGGCTATGAACATTCAACATCCAAGTTTTAACGTGGTATACGATTTTGCCACTTATTTGGCAAAGAAGATGCATGGGTGTCTAGTGGCTCTAAAGGAAGGAAAGAAGTGGGTTGGTTACAAATGGTATTCCCTGTTGATTCACATGTTTCTATATAGGGGTCAGGCAATGTTTGAAAAGGATATGGAATTGAAGAAGAAGGAGGGTAGTATTGAAATGCCTGTCCAATATTGGACTAGGATCCTTGCTATGCATGATCACAAGTTTCATTATGTAATGTTCCAAAATGCCTTTGGATCCAAATTGAAGAAGGCTCTAGTTTTTTATCCTCTCAGGATTCCTAAAGAGATTCATGATTTCTTTAGGCCGATGGAGAGAAGGCCTGAATTCAAATTGACACATAATTGGGGAGATATTATTCCTTACCATAATACAATAATTTTCAGAGTGTATGGCACAAATTTCAACCCTTATATTTTTCAAAGGGATGTGCCTCTGAGAATTGGATTTCTTGAAATCATGAGATAGGTGGGATGTGTTCAAGAAATACATCTTCTAGTAGAATAGAAGAAAGGGTCTTTCTTCCCTAATTATACATCGTTTACAGATTTTGTTATGGAAAAGGGAGGATGGAAGGATTTGTACACACTGCTTAGACCTTATGGATTAAAGACTGTACACCCTAGGAATCATGATCCTGAGGGTTTGATATCTCAAATGAAGGCTAAGCATGGGACTGGAACTTTTGTCCATAATTTCTACTTTCCTGAAGATATTATCAGGAACATTTTTAAATTAGATGAACAAGATGAGATAAAGGAAAAATACCTCACCTTCACCAAGATGGTGAAGAGAAAGCAAGAAAAGATACCTACTCTCAATCCTATACTTGGTATTAATGGTGAATTCAACAGGGCTACGTATGCCATTGACAATTTTGAGTGTTTGGTGGGAATTTTGAGAGGGGGAAGTCACAAAATATCTAGGAGTACCTTGAAGTAAGGTTGGAAGAGAGGCCTACTTATCAACCTCCAAAGAAGATAAAGGTTTTCTCGAGGAAAAGGGGATGCAGGGTTGGTGAAGTCGCTAAAAGTGTTGCACCATCTTCTTCGAGGAAATCATTGTCAAATATTGTTGATCTGGATTCCCCTCTGAGAGTTGTTGACTAGACATGTCCCTCATTACCAAAGAGAAATCAAATTGAAAGAACAAAGTTGGTTGATTGTGATGGTGATGAGGATTAAGAGATCATTGTTACTCCTAATGAAATGCATCAAGGAACTCCATCTTTCCCACTGGACACTCCATCAAGTTCTGGGGTAGTTTCTCTAAGGTTGGGAAAAGATGAAATAAGGGGAATAACAAATAATTATGATCTAAGAATGGAGGCCTGCAGAGAGTTCATGATGGATGACTCTTTTATCCAAACTAGTGCTTATACAGATTTTCTATGGAGAGCACATGTCTCATTATATGCCGAGAAAGTGGCACAAGAAAGAAGTTTGCACCCTGAGCCTCTAGACAAGGTAATTCAATATAAGGTCAAAGAACAGATGAAGGAAAAATTCAAAGAAATAACACCAGAGCAGGGCCGAGCATTAGTACAGAAGAGTGGAGTATTGTTACTTCCTAAATGGGATATTACTGATGCTATGGTGTTCGATACAAAAAGAAGGGCCAATAGGCCACTTCTTGCAACTGATGAAGAAGCTATGCTAGCGCTCAAAGGGTCAGCTTTTAGTGAAGACTGGGATGCTTTTGCAATCTGGTCTCTGTCCACTAGATCCAAGAAACCAATTGTTGCAGAACCATCTGATTTCAGTGGTCACTTAGTTATAAGAAGAGTTGTTGATACCCCAACATTAGAGGTTGCTGATATGGTAGTAAATGTTGCCAAATTCACCAGAGCAACTATTGAGGGTTTGACCAAGGATTGAGATACTCTTAGAGGCCAATACAATGACATTATTATTGAATATAATAAGAGTCAATGAAAGGTGGTAGAGCTAGAAACTGAGTTGGCCTTATTAAAACAGCAAATGGAAACATTGAGGTCTCAAGGGTAGGCTAGTTCTAGCCACACTATCTTGGACCCACCTATGGAGAAATCTCAACCCTCTTCACAAGGATAGTCCTTAGTTATTGTTCCATATAACATGGGACAAGTTCCTATTGTAGTTGAAAGGGCTAATAGCCTGGGAGGACTCTCTATGAAGAAATTAATTCAGCAAGTTGAGGAATATAAGGATATGGTGCAGCAAATCCAGGAGTCTACAGGAAGGAGTAATTCGGTGATTATGGACACCGTGTTGAAACATTTAAGCAGGAAGGTCCAGGGAAAACTCAATGTTGTTCATACAAATTATGCTCTAATGTTGCAATTACTTAGGATGTTCCCAAGAGATAGAGAGGTGGCCACCCCATCTTTGGACAGATGGAGTGCCAGAATTGAGAAATTGAAATTCATGGTAGTGGGAGAAAAACAACATGGGGATAAGTATCCTATGGTTATTTCACCCTACCAATTTGTCAAGGGAGTTGTGGAGTAGAAGTTTCAGGGTATGTTTAACCTATGGAGTTAAAGATCAAAGGGTTAAAGGCTATATATGATGGAAAGGACTTAACTCCTTTGCCACATATTCTGCATAGTCAAGATGAGATAAAACCTTTGTAGATCTAGAATGATCAGATGACTAATATCATGATTGCTCAGACCCATGAGATATGTAGAAATGTTGTCATTGGTATGTTGGAGAATACATTAGAGAAACTGTCACTTGTCATCAGTTTCTTAGAGAACTTTGATAAGAAGGCCATGTCAGTAATGGTGAAGTATGCACCCTATCGAGATAAGATTGATCAGGTTATGGCTTTTAATTGGCCATCGAGGGATGATTTTGAACTATGGAAAAAGGTGTTTATAGATGAATTTGAAATATGAACACTATGTGTGGGAAATGCAACTTGGTCATGTATAATATAGGTCTGGCCTTAGAGGTTATATTTGAAAATATGCATTCTCCTTTCAAATTCAAGTACAAGGTGTTGAGGTGGAATAAAGTGTTGCAATAGTTAAAGATGCATTTTTTGATGTGAATAAGTGGCCCTTTGGAGGGCAATTTTTTTCCTTCCATAACAACTAATGATGATTCTTGTCTTATTATTTTTACTCACATGATGAAATTGTAATTGAATTGGGAATTAGTGGTCCAATTACAAATGGACATGTGTACTCTCTAGCCTGAGGCTTGTTGGCTCCCTTGTTTTATAATAGGGAATTTTGGGCCATGAGAGAGGTCTACTAAAATATCCGAGATATGAGAAATAGGAGTCTCATGATACAAAGAGTATGAATGTAAGATCAGGTTTTAGAAATTTTGAGTCAGATAAGAGAACTTGGTCAATCATGGGGTTCTTAAGAATGTTTATGTTAAACATGCGAATGTTTTGAGTTTTTTTTCTCCTGTTGTGATAATTTTCATGGATTATTAATGAAATATTGATCTAATATGATTTTCATTAATCTTCATTTGTTCTTTACTATGAATTATGTTTAATGATAGCTCTAGTTCAAAGGATTGGTTAAATGTCTTAGTTAATGAGTAAGTTCATGCAATCTAACAATAGGATTCATAAAGAGGTAATAGACTCAAGTATAGATATGTGGATTGTAATGCGATTCATATAGATCATAGATGCTTAAGATGAAATTTTACCTGTAGTTCAGTTTTCTCTTTTGACTCCATGCTTTGGGATATGGCACTAGAATTCTGATCACGTTTTGTTCTCTCATGTTTTGTGTTACGGCTTTAGGATATTTTTATTCAAACATTTCCTATCAATCTACTTTAGTCGTGTTTGCGATTCTCTATTAACTGGACCCGATCCTTTTTAAGGAATAGCCAATTTCTTGAAGGATTTCATCCTTTTAACATAATTGGGGAATCTATCTGTTGCTTATCCATGTGCAAATGAATCATTTAATGTTGTATGATAAGAGCACATTTTAGGGAATACCCTCTCGGATCTTACAAAGTCTGAAGTGTAGGAGAATTAGCCTTATCGATGTTCTCGTCAAGTTGGCCCTACGTTTGCTAGACTTTTATTATTGAACGTGGCAAGTTCATAGAAGCTTTTAGGAAAAACGTTTTGGTTGCAGTAAAAAATACCAATAGAATGGCGACTCTGTTGGGGAACTATCAAATGAAAAGTCTCTAGTGTAGATCTGGTTTAGTAAGAGTCATTTGTTACGATATACTTGGTTTAAAGTGTGTGTCTAATTTGTCATATTCAGTGCATGTGTCTAGTTTTCCTATGTTCTTTGTTAGTGTGTCGGGTAATGTTCAAAATCTTGTCCAAAGTAATGAGTGAGAAAGCAAAGTGTAATCACTTCTTAATTCCCAAAATTTTGGGTGGAAAATCTGATATCTCAAACACAAATATTCATACAAAGTACAAAAAGCAACGTGCAAAGGAAAGTCTTCATACACCAAAGGCCATGAAGAAGACTAGAAGCTATGCAAAAAGAACTCGAAGCCAATGCTAGAGCTTGAACCGGGATAGGAAAAGAAATGGGTAAAAGTAAATGATACCCCAAGTAAGTCTGTTTCATCTCCTATTGTTTCTTCTCCTACTTTAAATGTCGAGATGAATAGTGCTTTTATTAGTGGAGATTCCTTAGAAGCTATTATGTCTAAAATGGATCATGGTAGTTTTCCTTTTGAAATGACTTGAGAAGTTGAAGTTGATATGTCTAAAGAGGAAGAAAGTTGACCAAATGTGAAGTGCGAAACTCTTTAATTCCAAACAACTTCAAAACAATGACTTAAAGTCAACAAATATATTCATAATACTTCCAATTAAATTTATACACGTGTCATCTTACACAACATTGATAATAATACAAAGGTAATGTAACTTAAATTTACAATTCGAGACTTAGGCATTCTGCCGCCTTAAGCTTTTCAAAACATAATTCAAGATATAAATAGTACATAAATGAAGAAAACATCCTTTGATCTTCAATCCAATAGCTTGTCTTCAAACATGAAGATGAGAACAAGATTTAGGCACTTTTTCCACCCAACCTCGAAGCTTACACTTCCTTGGAATTCCTTATTCATTCAAAGAATACACAACCCTACACGAATCACTTAGCAAAAAGCAGTCGACAAGCAAGATGGAATCTGGTGCGTGCCTAGTATAACTAGTAATACCACAAGCATTTTCATTTTTCTAATTCATTTAAGAAACAAGCAAATTCGATACTAGGATATGGTAGAGATTTAATTCATTCCATCTGTTTCAATGGTCCTTAAGTTGCTTGGCCAAGTAAAATGTCATGCATGACAAATAAAAGCAGTTTTGGAAAATCAAAACTACACTCTCTATAAACCCATATTCAGCACCCATCCTAGAAGGTAACTTTCCAAACACATGTCATGCACATTCCATTATCAAGCATGCATGGTTCCATTCAAAGTCAAAAATAATCTTTCTCAAACACATGAACTGCATTTTCATTTTCAAGCAAACATGGTTTTTAATGTAGTAATTTCACAGTTTTAAAGCTTAAATAACATTAAGTTCATATTTACAATAAAATAATAAAATAAATAAAGAAGGTGTATCTCAAGTATGTAACTAAGTACATATTAAAACAAGAATTAAATGAGCACACATTCTTTCATTTCATTTGCTCATGAGATTTAATAACACTTTAGTATAGCCTTTCTCTAATTCGTTTAATTTCAAGGTAATTATATTTTTACTTTATTTTATTTTCTTTTCTATTTTTCCTATTTCCTTAAAAATATTATTTTTACCAATAGCCAAAACCTCATATTTAATTTTGTTTCGAATGCAATATTTTTTTTAGAATCATTCCTGAAGATTTATCAAATTTAACTCAAGTTTTCAAGCAAATATAATACACAAAAATATTAAATCTTATCATTTTGGAAAATATTCAGCAATTTTATTTAAACCAAAAACACTATCTTTTATGTTTCTATTGTTTTGAAAGTTTTATCTATCTAACAGTCTTGATTTTTGAAGCATTTCTAAATTTAAATAGATCTAAAATAGTATGTTTTTTGTTTGCATCTTTTTTAATATATTAAATCAGAATTTCCTAAAATAAATAAATCTACTATTTCTTGATATTTTTCTGTTCAAGTTGTTCAACAATTTTTTGTTTAAGTTATTCTTTGATTTTCCATAAAAACACAGTTTGGTGTAAGATCTTTCTTCTAAATTGATTAAAACAGAGATTTTTTTTTCTGTTCAAATTAAAATACAAGAATAAAAGAGAAAGAGTTAAACCCAGATGTGAATTGACTGTAAATTTTGGTGAATATTAATTTCATTGAATCTACCTGGTATTTTTGTAGCTGTGTGTTTCCTGATTCTGGTCCATTGGTGTTTTCTCTATCAATTTTTTGTTTTAAATTCTCTTTTGTTTCTGACCACCTCTCTTTCTTCTTATCTCCACATTCGTATGAGAGTGAGATCTATGTTCTCTTCTTTTATTCTGACGCATCTTGCTTGTCTCTCTATCCACGCACCTCTTTCCCTTCTGCTGGTTGTATTCTCTATTCTTCTCCTTCGTACTTCTCCTCTCTACACTCATCTCACCCATTCCCTGCTGGATGCATCCTCTCTTCCTTTATTCTGGCGCATGGGAGATAACAGAGTAAGGTTTTAAAAAAAAAATCAGAAACACTCCCTTCCTACTAGTCGTGTATGATGGAGTTTTGAGCAACCTCCAAATAAATTAAGACTAAAACACTTATCCTCTCTCATGGCCATGCATGGGTAAGATAATATGATCCCCCAATTAAAAAAAGATAGAAAAATATATGTTTTTCAGCCTCCTCTCCCAAAAATAGATTTTACTTTTGTGTGTCTTCTCCAATTCAAAATTTTCCTTCTCTATCTGGTGTGGGTGAATGGAGAGACTTCTGTGATTAGTACCCTCCCTGTCCTCTAACTGTGTGGGGATTAGAAGTTGGGAAGAGTTAATATGTAGCAACAAAAATATTCTCTTTGCTGACTGCATGGGTTTTGAAGGCAATGGTTCTCAGCATAAACAATACATTCAAAATGAAATCTTTTATTTTCCTCTTATCTTCCTCCATCTTACTATTGCTACACATAGGTAAGTATGAATATCTTGTAGTTAATCTCCATATTCAGCTATTTCTCTACTGGCACATCGAAAATAAGATGAATTATCCCTCTGTTTTCTGCCTGTGCTCTCAAAAACTGATTTCTTTCTCTTCCTTCCATCTCAAATTTCTCTCTGACTCATCTTTACTCATGCAATTGATGTTGTTATTCAGAAAGCAAGATCCTCTTTTCATGTTTGATCTCCAGTTCAAATTTTAATTGCATTCAATTTTGGCTGAAAGATATTTTCTTCAATTTGTTAAACTGCTATTTGAATTAAATTCCAAATTATGAACATATTCATTTTTCCAATTTGTTTTCAAATAATTTTTTTAATATTTATCTATTCAAACTTATATTTCCTTTCTCATTTATTAAATGAGAAAATAACAATTACATCAAATAACACTATTTTATATTTTAATAATTTTTCACAATTAAAACTCTATTCCATTAATTTGAAATAAAAGCATCATTATTTTTAAGTAATAATAAAATATTGACATAAGGAATTTAATTATTTAAATAAGATCAATTTTCTCACAAAATAATCAAATCATCATTCAAAGCAAACATATACTGTTTCACATATATTTGAAAAATCAATTAAACTTAATTTAAATTTGCAAGTATAATCATCACAAAAATACATTAAAATAATAACTAAGTGTGTGTGAGATTCCATCATCCTCATAAACATCTAATGGCTAAAACAACTCTACCTGATCGATGTTCTCACCTTCATTCACGTTCACATGTTCCTGCATTCACTTGCACTCGAATTTTCATCAACAATGACAAAATTTAATAAAAATGCATTTCAAATCATTTCAATTGCATTTAAATTTCAATTTACATTTACATTCCACTTTAAATTTTAATTTCAATTTCACTTCAATTTAAATGATCATTTAACATAATAATTAACAATCTCATGATTAATAATTTGCATTTAAATAATCAATAAAATTAGTATGTAACAGTTTATGGGAATAGGATAAACTGTTCCCAGAAGCCACAACACCTGGTACTATGTCCATTTTTACTGGACAAAATTTCAAACCATGAGGGACCTCTTTGAATAAGGAAGTGCCTTTTCTTCAAGATGAAGATCAGACATAACAACCTTATTATACTCCTACTCCAAGTGAGGCAGGAGATATCCTCGAGAATGAATCGGATATAGATAGGGATATGCAAACCTTAATTGAAGAAGAAAAGAGGTTGCAAGAGGAAGAAGACAATAGGGACAAAATAAGAAAAGAGAATCTGGAAAGATTTTGGGCTAAGCAGTTCGAAAGAAATGCCAAGAAGAAGAAAGTTGAAAAGATGAGGGAAGAAGCAGCTAAGAGAAAAACCTTTGAGGAAAGGGTGGCTAAGGCAGCTACTAAAAGGACTCATGAAGTGCCTAAAGCAATAGTCCCTATGGGAACCTTTGCCACTCCCACATATACCCCTTCTATATTAGCTACCAAAAATTCAGATCCATTCGTTGGATCCAAGAAGACAACCTTTGTGGACCATGGGAAAGCTCATGTTGATCAACCTCAGAAAAATTCCCATGGTTTTTCAAATTATAAAAGCCATCTTAATACTAGTGATGAAACAAATAATGAAGTTGATCCTAGGCCATTAGATTTTCCCCAAAACCCTGAGCTCCTAAGATTGCAACTAATAAATGATCAGTTACAGTTTGATCTGAGAAAGGTAGAAATAGAAGTTGTTAATGACGAAATGGAAAGAAAGATATATTTCCTAAAGATATCTATACCTACTCCCCAAGCATCTGGTTTAGGGAAGAGTGAGAATGAGTCGCTAAGCAAGAATTCTGAAAAGAAAATCCCTAAAGGTGAGGGTCGTGGTAACCAAGGTGGTGGAGGTGGAGGTGGTCATAAAAAATTTAGCTCTTACTCAGAGAATGAAGAGGGAAGTAGTGACAAGGCTAAACAACAAGGTAGTGATGAAAAGGATAAATGGGGGGATGATAAGAAAGATATTGAGCAAGAAAGCACCCCCAGAAATAGACGTGGTGGAGGAGCACCCCAAATTGATAGATACAAACAATTGTGCTTTGGTAATATTCAGGGGTATCCTAATCCAATCCCAAATAATGCACGAAAGCATCTCCCAAAATTCACTGGTAATAATTCTTTTAGTGGGGAAGATCATTTGAAATATTTTCAAGGCTTTGTTGAAGACTTTGAGCTATGGGATGATGATGTAGTAATGAAATAATTTATGCAGTCATTAGTTGAAGATGCTAGGGATTGGTATAAAGGGTTACCTGATGCTAGTATTGATTCTAGAGATGCCTTTTGTAGAGTTTTCAGAGAACAATACAGGGATCAGACTGACCCCAGATTTAAATTAAATGATTTCAATAACATTACCAAGGGGCATAATGAACTAGTTACTAAGGTTAATGCTCATTTCTAGAAGGCTATGACAAGAGTTCCTGCATACTTAAGGCCTAATGAAAGTGCATGTTTAGTCATGTATTGTAATGCTTATGATGCTAAAATGTGCTATTTACTGAGAGATAAGGACCCTCTGAATTTGAGGCGGGCTTATAAGATGGCGGTGAACATTGAAAATAATAGAAGAGCTTTTGGTAAAGTGGGGAGAAGAGAAGATCCCAAAACTTTTAAAGGCACTAGGAATCAAACTGAGAAGGTTAGTAAACCTACTAGTGCTGATGAGAAGATAGATCAAGTCCTTACCCTACTGCAGAAACAAGCAAAAAATGACAATCCTCATTTTCAAAGAAATGAAAGGCCCCGCAGGCTGTAGGACTATCCCTATAATACTAATTGGAATAATGGAAAACCCTTGCAAGGAAACCAAAGAAACAATCAAGTTCCACCTAGTCCTTTACACAAGCTTTCTCTGAATGCCACAAAAAAATTTCCATGGTGTGAGGTGTGTGGAATGCCACATTCTCCACAATAGTGTGTAGTAGCACAAAACATGGTAGAATCTCAAGATGACCAGGGAGATGCTCAGTCTCCCCAAGATCAGGATACAATGACAAATGTATTATTAGGACCAACTGATCTGGCCTATGATGATTATAACTTAGATGATGAGCCTTGTGGCAAGGATGTTGATATTTAAAGACAACATAATGATGTACACCACTAGCAAGTGTTTCCGAATGAAGGAGACAATGATGATTGTTTCGTGAATGAACTAGAGGTGGATAATACCGTTTTGAGAAGACCTTTCGATGAAGAAATTGAAAAATACACTGTTGCCTTAGTTTCTAGGGAAAGGAATAACATACAATTGAGAAACAAAACTATTCCAAGTGATTTAGGTAAGCCTTGCAACCTGTTCATAAAAGAAAAAGATGTAACTGGAACAAATACCAGTTTGGAGGCTAAGAATGTCTATTCAAAGCCTAAGGAAATAAGGGAGCCCAGGATATGGGAAAAGAAAGTTGATAAGACCAATACAAAGAATGAAGCTATACCCCAGAACACCAAAGACAACAATCATCACTCTTCTAATGATGAAACTCCCAAGGGAAAAGAAAAGGTAATTTCTGAAAACACAAATTTTCCTGAATTACCAAAGTATACTTCAATATATATGTTCCAAGTACTTTCTCAAGTTAGGGTTACTATTCCTTTCTTAGAAATTATGTGAATAGACGAATATAAGGAGAAAATTGTTGCACTTATTAATAGTATTCCTACAAGTAGAAAGAGTAAAGTGGTTTTTGACCAGATAAATTCCAAAGAGGATCAAGAAAAGAAAAAAATTGTGGAAGAAAATATCACAGAAAGTCCTCAAATATACCTAGGAACTACTATTACTGCTAATCCCAACCATGTCAATCCTTTTTTCTTAAGCTTGATTATTGATAGGAAAATGTTGAGAAATTATATGATTGACTCAAGAGCTTCTAACAATGTGATGCCAATGAAAATAATGCATGCAATGGGTCTAAAAATAGATAGTACATATGGTAAATGTTATGCAATGGATTCTCTGGAAGTGCCTATCATAGGTATTATAAATAATGTTCCATATAGACTGGCAGCATTTCCTGAGAAAGAGCTACACATGAGTGTTATAGTGGTGGATATCCCACCTACTTATGGCATGTTACTATCTCGGCCTTGGAGTGCTTCAATGGGTGGGAGCATACAGTGTGATATGTCTTTTGCTACATTTTCTATTGAACATAAAGATGTTAAAGTAGATAGGGAAAAGAGAGCCCCTCACATGATTGAAAATGTGGAAGAACCACTAGAGCCTATCAGAATTAACCTTGTGGAAACTGATCTAGAAAAATTCTATGTTGAGGAAGATAAAATAGAAGAAGAGATCTAGTCAACACCTATTGATAAAGAAGTACTGAAGATATGATAAGAAGGTGACTTATGGATAATGCATTTTGATGGAGCTTGTTCTAGAGATGGCTCAGGAGTAGGAATTTTCTTCACTTCCCAACAAGGTAAAACATTCAAATATTCCTTCTTGTTGTAGTTTTCTTGTACTAACAATGTTGCTGAGTATGAGGCTCTCATACTCGGTCTGAAGATAGCTTCAACACATGGTATTAAAGTGTTAAAAGTTTTGAGAGATTTTGAGTTAGTTGTTTCCTAGATTAGATCTTGCTTTACAGATAAAGATAAAATACTTAGGCAATACAGAAATTCAGTATGGGATACTGTTGAAGGATTTAGTGCTTTTGGTATTGAATGGGTCGAAAGAGGACAAAATGCTAAGGCTGACTTGTTAGCAAGCATAGATGTCAAACTTGATGATGTCAGTTTTGGTGGCATCTCACAAATAGAAGTACAAACCAAGCCTACAATACCTTATAACATTTGCAATTGGAAAGTGCTTGATGATGACACAAACATTTTGAAATTCTTGTAGTGTGTGGATTAGTATGAGAGCAAAGAAATTGATTTTGGCTTGTTTGTAACTAAAATTGATGGGAAGGAAACCCTGTTTGGGAATGAGGTGATTCAGTTCAAAACAAATACCATCCCTCCGGGCTTAGTTGCACTTGAAAGGGTTTTTGATGGTCTGGATATGTCAAATACTAAGCAAGCACCCACTCATAAGGAAGACCTAGAAGAAATACACTTAGGAACAAAAGGTGGCATAAGAAGGTTTATGTTGGAAGGAAAATGAAGCCACAAGTTAGAAGCATGTTGATTACTCTACTTAGAAAATATAGACATGTTTTCATTTGGTCATTTGAAGACCGTAAAGCATATAGGGAGGATCTTTTCCAACATGAAATCCCATTGAAACCTGACATGAATCCTTTCAGGTAGAAACATAGACCGATTAACCCTACCCTGCAACCCAAAATACAAGAAGGACTTGCTAAACTAAGGGAGGAACGAATCATCTAACCAATTAGGCACTCATCTTGGGTCTCTAACTTGGTGCCTGTTAGAAAGAAAAATGGGGACATTAGGTTATGTGTTGATTTTAGAAAATTGAATGTTTCTAATTTAAAGGATAATTACCCACTGCCTAATATGGAGGCTATGTTGCAAAAGGTCACAGGATGTGAACTGCTATCCATGATGGATGGATTTTTTGGTTATAACCAAGTAATGGTCAAAGAGTCTGAGCAATTCAAGACTTCTTTCACCACACCATGGGTGACATATGTCTACTTAAGAATGCCATTTGGACTAATAAATGCTGGAGCAACTTTTCAAGGGTTATGGATCTAACCTTTGTTGATTTTGTTGATCTATTCCTTGAAATTTACCATGATGATCTTACTACCCATAGCAAGAGTGAGGAGGACCTATGTTCTCATTTAGAAAAACTTTTTATTAGAGCTTTGGAATATGGGATATCTCTGAATCTTAGGAAGTGTGCCTTTGGGGTAAAAGAAGAAAAATTGTTGGGGCATCTTGTTTCAAAGGATGGGGTTAAGATTGATCCTGAAAGAGTGGCTGCTATTGATAGAATTACACAGCCAAGAAATGTAAATGGAATCCAATATTTCTTTGGATAGATAAATTTTCTAAGAAGGTTTGTCACAAATTTTTGCTGAGACTGTCTGCCCAATATCTAAGATGCTGAAAAAAGGAGAAAATATAGTATGGATAGGAGAGCCATCCAAAGCCTTCCAGGCTATCAAAGATGCAATCAAGTAGGCCCCTATTCTCAAGTCACCTGATTACTCAAAACCATTCCAGTTGTTTACTTTTTCCTCTTTTCATACTATAGCCGGAGTGTTATTGCAGAAAAACAATGATGGTTTTGAGCAGCCAATTGCATTCTTTAGCAAATAATTGCAAGTTGCGAAATTAAAATATTATATATCAAAGAAGCAAGCATATTCCCTGGTAAAGGAAGTTAATAATTTCAAGCCCTACCTGATGGGAGCAATTTTTGTTGCATATGTGATAATAGCTATAGTTAAAGACATTTTCACCCAACAAGAGACTACAGGAAGGAGATGTAGATGGATAAATAGAATCCAAGAGTTTAATATTGACATACAAATCACTAAGCTTGTAAGGGGTCAAGGTTTAGCCAAATTAATGGTTGAAGCAAATCTGGAGGCAAATCAAATAAAATAGATAGAGAAAAAGAACATTGCACCTACCTGTGATATGAAAACTTGTGGTTGGTATAGGAGGATTGTTGAGTATTTACAAATGATGCAATGTCCTAAAGGTATGCCCCTTACTAAGAAAAGAACCCTTAAATTGCAAGCAATTAGATATGTCATTATTAATGGTGATCTCTAGTGGAGGAACCCTAAAGGCATTATACTCAGATGTGTGGATGGAGACCAAGATGAGGATCTACTAATAGAAATGCATAAAGGAGCCTTTGGAGGCCATTACATGGCTAAGGAAATGGCTCATAAAATTTTAAGAGTGGGATATTGGTGGCCTACTATATTCAAGGATGCTCACAGGTATGTCAAAAGATGTGACACATGTCAGAAGTTTGTTGGTAAGTTGAAATTTTCTGGTAATCTACCTTTGAGACTTGTGTCTATTTCAGCTCCTTTCTACCAATGGGGTATTGACTTCATAGGGGAGATATCTAAAAAATATAGTGGAGGACATGCATGGATATTGGTGGCAACTGATTACTTTACTAAATTGATTGAAGCAATCCCAGCCAGAAGGGCCACAAGTAAATTTGTTATTGATTTTTTGACTGATAATATCTTATGCCGATTCGGGGTACTTGAAAGAATTGTTTCAGACAATGCAATGTGTTTCAAGTTAGAGGAATTTGTTAATTTCTATAATCAATATGGTATAATTGTTTCATACTCTTCCCCTCATCATCCCCAAGGAAATGGACAGGAAGAGTCTAGTAATAAGAGCCTGATGAAGATCATCAAACGTATGATCAGGAAGAACAAAAAGGCTTGGGATTCAAAATTAAAACTAGCACTGTGGGCTGACAGGACAAATTTCAAGAAGGCAATTGGTCATTCACCTTTTAACCTAGTCTATGGGATGGAGGCACATATCCCAAAAAACAACCTATTGAAGATGTACAAATTTGTCTAGGAATATGATGATGATGTATGTGATGAGATGTAGCACAAAATGGATGAATTGAATTAACTGGATGAAACTAGAAGAGAGGATCATAAGAGAAATGAAAGATTGCATCTTCAGGTAAAGCACCTCTATGACAAAAGGGAAATTGAGAGAAAATTTGATATTGGAGCAATGGTGTTGCTCTAGAATGCAAGATTAGAAGATAAGGGCAAGCATGGAAATTTTGATCCCCTTTGGCTAGGCCCATATATAATCATGGATACACATGGAGAAGATTCATATTTCTTATAGTCACTTGCAGGTGAAGTTCTTGAACTTCCAATACATGGATAGTTCTTGAAATACTATTTCTCTTGAAGTAGCTCTTTTTCCATGTATGTTGCGCAATCCTGTAAGTAGTATATATAGGTGTGTTTGCTTTTGTTTTTGTTTTTGTCTACTTGTCTTGTCTGGACAAGTCCCTAGTTTTGGCTCTCTCTATATCTGGTCTACATAACCATAGATTTTGGAATCTTTCTATGCCCACAGGGGGCATACATCCCCAGTCAGAGCCACTGGTGGAGCTTCTAAATTCTTCCCCTTGTGAGTTTATTTTATCCTCAACTCTAATTGGTTGGGTTTTGGGTTTTACAAATGAGTCTAGGTCATAGGTGTTCTTTTCAAATGTTGACTTATTATTAACGGTGGCTTGTCATTTAAGTGTGGTTTTAATCCCTTTTGGTCATGACTTTACTGGCCCCTCTTTACCTGTCCTCTTGGTCTTTAGCCTCCTGACTGAATTGTATTTTTCCATAGTGTCAAGTTGGTAAAATGTTTTAGATTAACCTCTAAATAATATTTTTGACCCCGAGGGTCATTTCCCCATCCACCTAGTCATTCCCCCTTTTATTATTAACTTTTTCGCATGTGCAAATTGTGTAGCCGTCAAATGGAGTGATCCTCATCTTGACCATTCCTCATAGACCTCGCAAGGTTTCCTTTGACATTATAAAAGTGGTGTGAGGCATGCAAGATGCTTCCACCTGTCACATATGATTGTGGAGACCATTTTTGTTCGCTGACGGATGATGGATGCTAGTGCTGATAGTTGTTTCTTTATCGATGCACCGTGGTTGTTCCTCGCTGACTGTGTGCAATTAAAACTTTAGTTTTAATAATGTTGTGAGGTGTGTGAATCGTTGATGCATGGACGTTGATGTTGTATGAAGGATGACCAAGGTCGAGCTCGTTTTGTGCTGATGTGGTGCCTGGTAGGCAATTTCCTATTCGCCTAAAAATTGGTGAACAGAAGTGGCATTTTCAAACTATTTTGACCCAATTTGAGCCGTTCTCCTAGCCTACATTGTTTTTTATCAACGGCTTACATTTGAAATAGGCTAGTGTTGTACTATAGCCATTTTATCTCACGTGAGTGAACAGTAATGGTCGAGTTCGACTCTAATCTCATAATTAAATGCTAAAAGATCAGAAAATTGCTAATTTCATGTGTATCTCCACGCTGAAGAATAATTGCCTAGTGTCGAGCGAAGCAAGCCATCTTTATGATTTTCCAGGCTCACTGTCATTAAATTTCTACAAGTGAACACTGTAAGTAACACATATACCATTTCTTGTGTTTTCAAAAAATTTTGTGGTTGCTTGAAGAACCATTATTGATTGCTTCTTATTTCGTTCCTGAAGGATTGTTCGAGTAGATTTGCTTTAAAGTATCTTAAGGCTTGTCTTGATAATTGTTGAGGCTTCTATAATTGTGAAGCATTTTTTGTTTAAAGCTATAGGGTGTGAGTTATAATTGTTAGAAATATAAAAACCCTAGCTCAAGTTATTCTTTGTCTTGTATAAATGGCACCCAAGGCCTGAAGCTCTGGCTCTGAGGCCACTACCAGACCATTTTCCCAAGATATTATAGATTTATTAAAGACCTCTACTAGAAAAAGGCTTGAGGGAACAGATTTGTTCTATGGGTCGTTGCTTGTGGAAGGATTAACTAACAAGCAATGTGTGGCTCGGGATGTTGAATTACCATATACTAGATGGTAGTTGTTGTCAAACTAGTTTGGGAATAGAAATTTATGTGTTCCTTTGTGTAACTCGTGGAAGCTAGATTTGGGCAGACTGGTGGTTCCTAATGTTTACTTGGATGTAGATTTATTGAAAGATGTTGTTGTGAGGTATGACCCTATAACCAGAGTTGTTAGAACTCATTCTAGCATAGAAATGGTAAAGATAACCAAGGAGGAAATTGCAAAAATATTTGGTCTACATGAATGGAGTCAAGTTATGGTTGCCATAAATCTCGAGGCCTTCATAGAAGAATACGAAAAAACCAAGGGTTTGTTGATAACATCTCTTTCAGTACCTCATTTGGCAACCTCGAGAAAAGGAAAGAATAAGAAATAGGTGGTAATTGGCAAGAATGAACCTGAGCCTTTTCCTATAAACTATTTCTCTAGCTATTTCAATATGTTAGTTTGTTCCTTGTGCCAAGTTCTGGGAATCAGTTTGAAGAATACTCTGCCTACCGATGTCATGTACATGGTTGTGAACATTCAACATCCAGCTTTTAACATGGTATATGAATTTGCCACTTATTTGGCAAAGAAGATGCATGGGTGTCTAGTGGCTCTAAAGGAAGGAAAGAAGTGGGTTGGTTACAAATGGTATTCCCTGTTGATTCACATGTTTCTATATAGGGGTCAGGCAGTGTTTGAAAAGGATATGGAAATGAAGAAGAAGGAGGGTAGTATTGAAATTCCTATCCAATATTGGACTAGGATCCTTGCTATGCATGATCACAAGTTTGATTATGTAACGTTCCCAAATGTCTTTTGATCCAAATTGATGAAGGCTCTAGTTCTTGATCCTCCTAGGATTCCTAAAGAGATTCATGATTTCTTGAGGCCAATGGAGAGAAGGCCTGAATTGAAATTAACACATAATTGGGGAGATATTATCCCTTACCATAATACAAAAATTTTCTTAGTGTATGTCACAAATGTCAACCCTTATGTTTTTTGAGGGATGTGGCTCTAAGAATTGGATTTCTGGAAATCATGAGACAGTTGGGGTGTGCTCAAGAAGTACATCTTCCATTAGAACAAAAGAAAGGGTCTTTCTTCCCTTAGTATACAACATTTGCAGATTTTGGGAGGATGGAAGGATTTGTACACACTGCTTAGACCTTATGGATTAAAGACTGTATGCCCTAGGAATCATGATCCTGAGGGTTTTATATCTCAAATGAAGGCTAAGCACCGGATTGGAACATTTGTCCATAATTTCTACTTTCCTAAAGATATTATCAAGAACATTTTTAATGTAGATGAACAATATTAAAAAAAGGAAAACTACCTCGACTTCACCAATATGGTGAAGAGAAAGCAAGAAAAGATACCCTCTTTCAATCCTATACCTGCTATTAATGGTGAATTCAACAGGGCTATGTATGCCATTGAAAATTTTGAGAGTTTGGTGGGGATTTTGAAGGATTAAAAGGTTGTGGAAGAGAGGGGGAAAGTCACAAAATATCAAGGAGTACCCTAAAGTAAGGTTGGAAGAGAGGCCTACTTATCAGCCTCCAAAGAAGATAAAGGTTTTCTCTAGGAAAAGGGGAAGCAGGGCTGATGAAGTTGCTAAAAGTGTTGCACCATCTTCTTCGGGGAAATCATTGCCAAATATTGTTGATCTGGATTCCCCTCCAAGAATTGTTGACCAGACATGTCCCTCATCACCAAAGAGACAGAAAATTGAAAGAACAAAGTTGGTTGATTGTGATGGTGATGAGGATGAAGAGATCATTGTTACTCCTGATGAAATGCATCAAGGAACTCCATATTTCCCATTGGAAACTCCATCAAGTTCTGGGGCAGTTGCTCTAAGGTTGGGAAAAGATGAAATAAGGGGAATAACTAATAATGATGATCTAAGAATGGAGGCCTACAAAGATTTCATGATGGATGACTCTTTTATCTAGACAAGTGCTTTTAAAGATTTTATGTGGAGAGCACATGTCTCATTATACGCTGAGAAAGTGGCACAAGAAATAATTTTGCACCTTGAGCTTCTAGAGAAGGTAATTCAATCTAAGGTCAAAGAATAGATGAAGGAAAAATTCAAAGAAATAACACAAGAGTAGGGCTGAGCATTAGTATAGAAGAGTGGAGTATTGTTACTTCCTGAATGGGATATTGTCGATGCTATGGTGTTTGATACAATATGAAGGGCCAATAGGCCACTTCTTGCAACTGATGAAGAAGCTATGCTAGCGCTCAAAGGGTTAGATTTTAGTGAAGACTGGGATGCTTTTGCAATCTGGTCTCTATCAACTGTATCTAAGAAACCAATTGTTGCAGATCCATCTAATTTCAGTGGTCACTTAGTTATAGGAAGAGTTGTTGATACCCGAGCATTAGAGGCTATTGATATGGTAGTAAATGTTGCCAAATTCACCAGAGAAACTATTGAGGATCTGACCAAGGATCGGGATACTCTTAGAGGCCAATACAATGACATTATTATTGAATATAATAAGAGTTAGCAAAAGGTGGCAGAGCTAGAAACTGAGTTGGCCTTATTAAAACAATAAATGGAAACATTGAGGTCTCAAGGATAGGCTAGTTCTAGCTGCACTATCTCTGACCCACCTATGGAACAATGTCAACCCTCTTCACAAGGACAATCCTTAGCTATTGTTCCATATAACATGGGACAAGTGCCTATTGCAGTTGAAAGGGCTAATAGCCTGGGAGGACTCTCTAGGGATAAATTAATTCAGCAAGTTGAGGAATATAAGGAGATGGTGTAGAAAATCTGAGAGTTTGCAAGAAGGAGCAATTCAGTGATTGTGGACACTGTGCTGAAAAATTTAAGCAGGAAGGTCCAAGGAAAAATGAATAGTGTTCATACAAATTATGCTCTAATGTTGCAATAACTTAAGATGTTCCCAAGAGATAGAGAGGTGACCACCCCATTGTTGGATAGATGGAGCCCCAAAATTGAGAAATTAAAATTCATGGTTGTGGGAGCAAAACAACATGGGGATAAGTATCCTATGGTTATTTCAACCTACCAATTTATCAAGGGAGTTGTGGAGCAGAATTTTCAGGGGTATGTTGCTCCTATGGAGTTAAATATCAAAGGGTTAAAGGCTATATATGATGGAAAGGACTTAAGTCCTTTGCCACATATTCTGCATAGTCAAGACGAGATAAAACCTTTGCAGATCTAGAAGGATTAGATGACTAATATCATGATTGCTCAGACCCATGAGATATGCAAAAATGTTGACATTGGTATGTTGGAGAATACATTGGAGAAACTGTTATTTGTCATTAGTTTCTTAGAGAACTTTGATAAGAAGGCCACGTCAGTAATGGTGAAGTATGCACCCTATCGAGATAAGATTGATTAGGTTATGGATTTTAATTGGCCATCCAAGGATGATTTTGAATTATGGAAAAAGGTGTTTACAGATGAATTTTAAATATGAACACTACGTGTGGGAAATGCAACTTGGTCATGTATAATACAGGTCTGGCCTTAGAGGTTATATTTGAAAATATGCATTCTCCTTTCAAATTCAAGTACAAGGTGCTGAGGTGGAATAAAGTGTTGCAATGGTTTAAGATGCCTTATTCAACATGAACAAGTGGCCCTTTGGAGGGCGGTTTCTTTTCTTCCATAACAACTAATGATGATTCTTGTCTTATGCTTTTCACTCGCATGATGAAATTGTAACTGAATTAGGAATTATTGGTCCAATTATAAATGGACATGTGTACTCTCTGGCCTGAGGCTTGTTGGCTCCCTTGTTTTATAAAAGGGAATTGTGGGTTGTGAGAGTGGTTCGCTGAAATATCCGAGAAATGAGAAATAGGAGTCTGGTGATACAGAGAGTATGAATGTAAGTCGAGGTTTTAGAAATTTTTGAGTCAGATAAGAGAACTTGGTCAATCATGGGGTTCTTAAGAATGTTTGTGTTAAACATGCAAATGTTTTGTGTTTTTTCTCCTGTTGTGATACTTTGCATGGATTATTAATGAAATATTGATCCAATATGATTTTCATTAATCTTCATTTGTTCTTTACTATGAATTACATTTAATGATAGCTCTGGTTCAAAGGATTGGTTAAATGTCTTAGTTAATGGGTAAGTTCATGCAAGCAAACAATAGGATTCATAAAGAAGTAATAGACTCAAGTATAGATATGTGGATTGTAATGCGATTCATATAGATCATAGATGCTTAAGATGAAAATTTCCCTATAGTTCAGTTTTCTCTTTTGACTCCATGCTTTAGGATATGGCACTAGAATTCTAATCATGTTTTGTTCTCTCATGTTTTGTGTTACAGCTTTAGGATATTTTTATTCAAACATTTCCTATCAATCTACTTTAGTCATGTTTTCAATTCTCTGTTAAATGGATCCGAGCCTTTTTAAGGAATAGCCAATTTCTTGAAGTATTTCATCCTTTTAACATAATTGGGGAATCTATCTGTTGCTTATCCATGTGAAAATGAATCATTTAATGTTATATGATCAGAGCACATTTTAGGGAATACCCTCCCAGATCTTATAGAGTCTGAAGTGTAGGAGAATCAGACTTATCACTATTCTCATAAATTTGGCCATACGTTTCCTAGACTTTTATTATTGAACATGGAAAGTTCATAGAAGCTTTTGGGAAATACGTTTGGGTTGCAATAAAAAACACCAACAGTTTCTTTGGAACAAACCCTTCAATTTTTTTTTGCTATGCTACACTATAGGCCTAATTAGGCTCCCTCAACATGGCACTTATTGGTTCTACACACTTCCAATCTCCACTCTTCAAACCAACACTTTGTAAATTTCAAATATGACCTGTTTCAACTATTCCAACCCTTACAAACCACTTTCCAATAGTTTTCCATCAAACCCCACCATCTATGTAGAAAATAAACTAGGGCATCACAAAATATTTATCAATCTACCTCCCCTACACTTGAAAACCACATGAAAGAAAAACTTACACCTAAATCTACCATTCCAACAAGTTAGAGCATTTTCTACTAGGTGGAATGGCTCACAAATCCATTTTCTTCAATCAAACCCTCAAAATCAAGGTTTTAAGACAATTTTTAGAAAAAAATACTATAAGTCACTCAAATATTGATGAAAATAGATGAAACAAAATGAAAATGGCAGGTGATTCACTCCTCCATCAATTCTAACTCATAAAATTTCACTTACTAGTCTTACTAGGCCATACAAGAGCTTGTAGCAGCAAATCAATGTTTTGGTTTTGCAGAAACAAAGAAATTTTCTTTTCTTTTCTTCAAAGTGAAATCAACCAACCATAATTTAGATCTTCAATAGCTTTTTAAAACATTTCCCAACTTTTCCTAACTGACTTTTAAATTTTAACTATACACCTTCCTTTAATTACAAATGATGACCTTTCAAATTCCCTATTTTTTGCATTTTGACAACATTAACAACATTGTTGCAAACTTGGAACTTATTCAACTGGACACACCCAATGAACTACTAACCTAATACTAACTTAATCACACATTAAATGGTCTAAATTACCTTATTACACCAACAAAATGACCCAAAACATAAAAACCTAGCATTCAACTCCCCTTACATCATGAAATCTATGGTGCCCTGCACCATACTCTCAGACAAAAAGAAACTCAAGTCCCCTTGAGGACTATGCTGCCACATGAGATCCAAGTTTGATTCCATCATCCTCTAATCTCCAAGTGATACCTTTAGCTGTTAATCCCTTCCACTAAGTCAAATACTAGAAATTAGCATTAGTCTTTGCATTTTTCAATTCTCTGGCATCTAGAAATTTCTCCAACTTCCGTGACCTACTTGATGGATGTTCTTTGACTCCTTTATCTAAACCTGATGTTAAATCTGCATTACCATCTACAACCTTATCTCTTGCTTCCTTGTAATGGTTTTCCTTCTTCTGTACTCCCATTGTGTGCTTGTCTTTGCTCTTTTTCCCTTGTAGCTTACCCTTGATCACTTCACCTTTTCTTTCAATCTCTCCCATCTGATACAATATTTTTATATGATTATTTAAAAAAAAAAAAACTTAGGGATATTGTTCTTAAAATCAATCCTATATCTAATAGGATGAAATAACCCATAATTATTATTATCTCCAATTAATCCATATAAAAAATAGTCCAATATAAGTTAAATTTGTGAAGCCACATCCTCCCAAATTATTCCTTTTTGGATAAAAGAGTTTCACATTGAACACAAGTTCCTCAATCTTTTCATGTTGAGATTTAAAGGAGAAATACATCTAGAAAGGGACTTTAACAATTAAATTAAGATACATAGAAATTTAACTCTTTAAAATTATAATACCACCTCTCTAGAAAAGTTGGTTATAGTCTCCTTATTCATAGAAATATTTGGGAGACATTCTTAAAATTTGTTTTTAACCAACTTCCTTTTTTAGGAGAGTTTAGAAAAATAAAATTCCAATGAGTGGGCCTTCATTTTTTTATAGGAGGTCATCTTACTTTCTTCTATGATCTTAACACAAATGAATTAATAGTATTTTGGGGTCCATCCTTAATTTATTGCAAGGTAACATCTTTTAGCTTATCTACCTTCATTATTTTTCCTCTCCTCTTTTTTTCATATTGTGGAATTTTGTTAAGGTCTAGTCTAGATCTAGAAATACCACCAAGAGAATCTACAAAGTAATCCACTTCTCCCTAAACCAATTGGATTTTAATATCCATCTTCATTAGAAATGAGTGATAGCTATCAAAAATAAAAAATTAATGTATGTTATTTTTTTCTTGAATAAATTATACCTCAAAATAATTTATATGTAATTACAAAATTTGTGATAACTCTTGTAAATTTTCTTATGGTTTCATTAAAGGTTATATCAATTTAATTATGACATGATATAATTATAGAATTTACATGTACCTTCCTAGGTTACATTTCTCATTGGTCATTATATGCTACTTTAACTATGATATTCATTATAATATTTGATGTTTCACCTTAAGTGTGCATGATATATTGGGTGTCTAACCAATAGAATAATATGGAGAAGAACACAATGGTTTACCTTTGATGTAGGAGCATCCTTGGTTGTAAAACAATCCTATATCAACCAAAAATAGTTTTTTTCTTACATTGCATTCAACAGTAGTTTCGGTAGTTCATTCCATATTTTATTGGGAATTATTGTTTCTTATCTCGCAAAGTAGGATGTAGAATCTACACATTGAAATCTATCACATGTCTAGATTTCACATCATTTGCATTTGTCTATCACAAGTTATCGCTCTTAGAATTTCACTATGATTACCAGCCAGAGCATTTGGGGCTGACCTAGTCTAGATTTCTTAGTGCAGACCTATTCCAGATCATGTAGATATTAATTGGACATCATACAAGCATCTTGGGTTCATTGGAACCTATCTTGGAGATCCATAAGTCATATCTTCTCGTGTGGAGTTATCTCTTCATGTTTTAAGGCCGACATTCATATTTGTTCATTCGTTAGGTTATTAACCTTTGTGGCTAACATGGACCTATATTGGAGCTTGAGAAGCATATTTATAAGCATTTTTAATCATTTAGGATTCATTCAAAGATCAAGTAGTTTTAGGATAAGATTCAGTCTTATTACATTTTTGCATAAACCCTTCGAGGGAATGTAATAAGGCTTGTTGGCCAATTGTATTATTGAAGCCCTTGTTGCAGGGCTATGAGCCCTAGATATTTTACCTTGAGGCCTATGTTGCATGTAATATTATCAATTCAATAAGATTTCATGTTTGCATATCTAATTATTATTTTATTTTGGTTGTGTTGACTCATTGTTGCATGGTTCAGATTGTTCCTTCTAGAACCCTCCTACCATGACTGCACCAAGTGGTATCATAGCAAGTTTTTGAGTCCTAGAGGCATTCCTTGAGGTGAACAGATTGTTGAATTGAGGTAGACTGCATTTGTTTTCAATCAATCATCGATTGTAAGGTAGTTGAAACCCTTGTAGCCAGATCACTGAATTGAGGTAATTGCATCGATTCAAGGGGAGATATGCCACCAAGGAGAGATCTCGCTATGGCGAATGTTGCTAGAAGAATGGATGAAATGTTAGAAATGATACACAAAATATGAATTAGGTTAGATTTTATTGAAGAAGATTGAAGGTGAGGCCTAAACCCTAGGTATAATGATGAAAGTGATGATGAAGCAAAACATGTGAATCAAATTGCAGAAACCTTAGATGATGAAGAAGAAGAATAAAATCAAGTAAAGATGTTGAAAGTGATTTCAAAGATTTGAAAGTGACCTATAGTTGAAATTTAAAATTACATGGGAAATTTGAATCCTGAAAAGTTGATTGATTGGATCAATTAAATGGAAGAATATTTCAAATATAAAGAAATTGAAGATTCATAAAGAGTTAGATTTGCAAAAAAAAAGTTGAAAGATCATGTTGCATTATGGTGGAAAGAAGTTCAAATAGAATGAAATAGAATAGTCAAAGAAAGAATCATCAAATGGGATATAATGGTGAGAAAGTTGAAGAATCAATTCATACCAGCAAATTATGAAATTGAATTTTTGAAGAGATTGCAGAACTTGAGACAAAAAGAAAAATCTATGAAGGAGTATACTAAATAATCCTACAAGATGATAATAAAACCAGTCATAGTGAAGTGAGAAAAGAAAATGTTGTTAGATATATAAATGGATTGAGAAAAAACATTCAAGAAGATTTGAGCTTGGTAAAGATGACGTCCATTGAAGAAGCATATCAGTTTGCATTGAAAGTGGAAGAGAAGCTAAACAAGAAGTTTGGACAAAGCTAGAGAAGTGCAAGAGGAAGATTTTAGAAGAGTGGACACCAGTTCAGAGAAAGAAGACCATATGTGGAGCAGAATAAAGATGCAAAACCCTACTAGAGTGAAGAAAGGATGCTAAATCATACCATAGAGGAAGAGAAGATAGAAATTTCTACCATGGTAATAGAGGAGGTCATAATTCTTACCAAAATGATGGATACCAAAGGGATGAAGGAATATCTAAGAGAAGACCATTTAGAGGAACATGTTTCAAGTGTGGAGGTGAAGGACATAGAGCATTAGAGTGTCATCAAGGAAGTATGAGAAAGAAACTTGAGTATATCGGAAGAGTAGCTTATGTGGATGAGGAGCATATTGGATCCTGTAATTTAGTTGGAAAACTAGAGATAGGTTAATCATTGGTGATGAGGAGAGCTTTAATGTATGAAGAATTAATTGAAGAACCACCGCAGAGGAAAAGTCTATTCAGAACTAGGAATAATTTTAGAGGAAAGGTATGTAAACTTATCATTGATAGTGTTAGTATTGATAATCTAGTTTCAGAGGAGATGGTAACCAAGTTGAATTTCAAGAGATTGAAACATCCAAAACCTTATAGGATAGCATGGATTCAAGATGAGCATAAGATATTGGTGAATGAATAATGTTTGGTGAAATTTTATATTGGATCATATAGGGATGAATTATTGTGTGATATTATACCTATGGATGCATGTCATTTAATTTTAGGAAGACCATGGAAATATGATAAGAAATAAAATTATGATGGAAGAAGAATACATATATTGTGACATCAAATGGAAAGAGAATCAAGTTGATACCTTTGGAGGAAGAGGAGAATATTGAATTTTGAGGAACTTCTAGACTATGTTTGGTAGATGGAAGGAAATTTATTGATAGATTGAGGCATGAGAACATGTGTTTTGCATTGATTCCAAAGAAAAGTGGAAGTCTGGAGATAGTAAAGAGTGAAGATCTACCACAAAAAAAAAAATCTGAATTGTTTACCACCTATCTAAAACATCATTCATCACATAGATCTCATATCAAGAGTAAACTTATTGTATAGAAAGGGGATTCACTACTCATGAGTTCTCTTCACTCAAAGAGCCTCATAGGGTAAACTATCCTAAACTACCTCAAAGAAAAATGACGAGAGTTCTAGAATTAGAAAGAGTAGGTCACAAAGATTCTTTAGACAAGCTGACAAGCTCTTGGCCAAAGGATAACAATGCAGAATATACATGAAAGTGTGGTGTAGTGGCATCCCCGAGGTGCACTAGTGTCTTGTATGAACCAAAAATTGAGAGTGTCATAGAAAATAGAAAATTGAATGCTTCTACTCTAATTGTTGAGAACTTCTAGAATGCTAGAAAAGTAGCAGAATGTAATAGGACTAGAATGAAGTGAAATATAAATGATAGAGTTAAAGAGGAGAAAGTGCTTACAACCACACAAGTGATGAAGCCTCCATCATGTGAATGTCCTCAATACCTACACACAAGAGAGAGACAGAGAGAGAGAAATTGTTGGGGTTGTATAGGGGTTTTCCTTAGTCAAACCCCTATTTTGGTGTTCCCACCTCCACGGATAGCCAGATAGATAGAGAGAAAAGTAGGGAATGAAGCAAAGAGCACAAAAGAAATAAAAAATAGTATTATGCTACTCAAATAGATAATAGAGGATAGGAGTGTAAATCTTACCACCTCCAACCAAAGCACTCAAGACTAGTGGGGGAGAAAATGAGAGGAACTCAAGCCACTGCTATAATGGTGTTTTGCTCCACACTTTATCTACTGAGTTGATGGAGTGTTAATGTTGCTTCTGTGAAGTGTAAAGTGTTTCTTGAAGGCTGGACTAAATTTTTAGAACTTGTAAGGAAGTTGTAGAAGTTGTAGAAGGTATATGAAGGAAGAGGATTGCGAAGAGCTCAGAGAGAGTGTGAAGGGATCCAAAATGAATCAAGTAGAGGTGAATTTGAAGGAGTGAAGAAAATAGCCATATTTAGGTCAGTCAGTTGAAGAGGGCATTACAAATTGACCCCCAATGGGAAGTGTAATGCCTTTGTAGGCTTCGGCCGCATGAATCTAATAGGGATGTGAGCACACCGCATAGATGTCTGCGTATCGGGCAAGAATCCCTGACAGTAACTCCTTTGTCAATTCATAAAAAGGATTCCAAGTGGAATGAAGGCAGTGAGCTTAGGTGGAATTTCACCTTCAAGTTTGGTTTTCTAAAGTGAAGGAGGGTAAAAGGGTAATTTTCCTAAGGGGTGCAAATTCACTCCTATACATTTTTTTCCCACTTTAGTAAGCACAAATACTAATGAGTGCTTTGGTAAAGTAGATCAAAGAAGTTGTAGGGTTAGAAATGTATACCTAAACCATTGAGGAAGTAGACTATGATCTGGAAAACCTGAGAGTGCAAGACAAGCAAAGGAGTTCATAGCTCTGCAGAACTATGAAGTTGAAATAAGGAAAATCATATACTTAGGATGAAGAAGATGTAGATCTTTGTTCCGCTATATAGAATTGAGAAGACAAAGATAAAAATGAATGTAAAAGTGATCAAAGAAATCCTCACTCGAGGAGGAAAACCCATATCATAGAGTAAAAGTGATGAAAGAAATCCCCGCTCAAGGAGGAAAAACTGTATCACAGAGTAAAAGTGATAAAAGAAATCCATGCTAGAGGAGGAAAACCCATATGATAGAGTAATAGTGATAAAAGCAATCTTCACTCAAGGAGGAAAACCTGTATCACAGAGTAAAGATGTAAAGGAGCTCTACAGGTTCTCAATCCTATAGAGCAAGACAAATCAACAAGGCCTATGGCTACTGCAAGTTATGTTGCAAGATAGTCATAGAAAAGATAGGTCTAGTCAAGCTACCCCCAAGTTAGACGTGAAAGAATCTATTTGAGAGAAAATTTTTCAAAGGGGGTCCCTTGGGAGCCCTTCAAAAGAAGAGGTTTCACTCAAGGGATGCGTTGTTTGAAAAGTGAGGTCTAGTCAGGCTGCCTCCAAGCTAGACACCAAGATATGAAATAGGTCTAGTTGGGTTGCCCCCAAGCTAGATGTCATAGAATTCATTTTGGGATAGAAAATTTTGAAGGGGGTCCCTCGAGAACCCTTCAAAATAAGAGGGGGTCCACTCAAGGGATGCTTCATTCGAAATTCAAGAGAAGAAAAGGCAGTTGCATCCACAAATAAATGAGTGATCGCACCTGAATCATGAAGTTGTTATATTTTATCCTTCAAGGCCTTACATTCACTAGTGGAATGGTCAGACACTCGATGGTAGGCATAGAAAGAATTTTTTTCTTTATCATGTTTATGAAATTTCTTACATGTAGGAGGATGAAGAGTGATTAGGTGGGCTTTAAGAAGCCACAAAAAAATATTCTATTGCTCAAATAGAGAATGAGGAGCAGGAAGCAACCCTTTCTCTTATAGATAAAATTTTGACTACTCACAAGGATATACGAAGATAGAAGACAAAGGAGAAGGATCTCCATAGAGAGAGTTACAATTTACATTCACATTATCCCATGATATAGAAGAACAATCATCTTTGATGGTGGGTGTGAATGATGTTGTCAGAGGGTCTAAGTGGATCGGGTCAACTTTATGTTCCTGAATGAAGGAATATGTAAAGTCTAAGGAACCCCAATCATCACCAAGACATGCATTCCTTTGAGAAGTGGTAGAAGGAACAGTCTTAAGATTTCTTGCTTCAAAAGGATCTTCTTTAGGGACATTTATCTCAAGAGTGTCCTTTGTAGTAGGTATTGTTGGAGTAAACATCAACACATTGGAAGACAATGAAGGAATAAGAGTAGGCACAACCAAATCCTGACCAACAGTTTCCATCTCACAAAGGTACATGGCATTAGGGTCAGCCTTGACTATGACTACTCAATTATTTTGATTGAACTTAATAGATTTATGCAAGGTAGATAGGACTACACCAATAGCATGAATCCATGGTCTATCAAAAATAAGGTTATAAGGTAATTTTTATGACATAACATATACAAGGGTAGGTACGGTAATGGGTCCCAACCTCAAAGACAAGACTATGATGCCTAGGGCTTGTTGACCAACATTATCAAACCCACAAATGTCAATAGAAGTATTAAGAGAAGATGGATCAACATTAATCTTAGGCAATAGATCAATGCTACATACATTGAGCATCAAATCAATATCAATGAGAGTACATCTAATGCCAGTCTTAATGTTAACTATAATCATTAGAGGGTATACTTTCTTTTGTACTTCTGGGGGTGGGAGTTCCTACAGATAGAACATAATATTTGGTGAATTCACACGAATATAAGCCACCAATGCATTAGCATATGTCGACCTAGTGGAAGAAGGAAAGAGGATCTTTTGCAAGGCTTCCTAAAGCATACCTTGATAAATCAGAGTAGACTAAAGCAAGTCCCATAGTGAGATCTTAGTTGGAGTAACTCGGAGTCACTCAACAAGATCATAATCACTAGGTGCTTTAGTTGTAGGTTCAGGTGCTTGAGGAAGGTTTAGTTATTTATTCATTCTAGTATCACAGGTACAAGCTACCACTCTATAAGAGGGAGCCATATGGAGATCAGGAGAGTTACTGTCAAATGGAACACCGTTAATATAAAAAACCCTTTCAAGAGAAGGACTAGGTGGAGTCAAGTAAATAACTAGTCTTTTAGGCCTTTGAGGGGTAGAAGAGACATATATTACATTTACATAATCATCACACCTAGTAGAATAATTATTCGAAGACATATTCTCAACATCGATCCAAACAGGATCAAATGTGGAAGGAGATTTATCATGCACTAATGCATCATCTCTAGAGGAGAGTGCATTAGAATAGATAAGAAATCCATCATTCATAAATGTGACATCCCTAGAAGAGAGTGAATTGGGATGAAGGGTAGATTCATCATTCACAAATGCATCATCTCTAAAAGAGAGTGCATTGGAATGGATAGAAGGTAGAGTAACATTGAGAAAGGTATCAATGATTTCATCCTCTTGCAACAAGATATCCTCCGAAGCAAGAGGAATCTCATGAGAAGGATCAAAGATACAAAGTGACATGGGAAAATCCAAGTCACTATCACGTGCATGAAACAGAACATCATTAATATTTTGAACAAAATTAGATACATAACTAATAAACGAAGATATTAAATTCATTACATATGATATTTTTGATATTTTCTATGTTCTAATAATTCATATTTTTGGAGGTATTCAGAGTAGAATTTGAGGTCGAAACTTGCATTAGTCCCTAAAATTTGATTTCCAAAGGCACTAAATTAGTTCTCTAGGAGACCTTTCCAATGGTGTAAACAATTCTAAATTCCAAGCATCGAGTCAAAAGTTATGACCCCACCAAGTAGGGGTAAATAATTTCCTAGTTTTTCAGTTCACATTGGGTTCACCAAAATGTAGAAAAGGGGGATTCACTACTCACGAATTCTCTTCACTCAGAGAGCCTCACAAGGTGAACTGCCCTAAACTATCTCAAAGAATAGTGGCGAGAGTTCTAGAATTAGAAAGAGTAGGTCACAAAGATTCTCTAGATAAACTAACAAGCTCTTGGCCAAAGGACAATAGCGTAGAATATAGACGAAAACGCAATGCGCTGGCATCCCCGAAGCATGCTCGCATCTCATATGGACCAAAAAGAAAGAGTGTCACAAAAATATCAAAGTGTATGCTTCTACTCTAATTCCTGAGAACTTCTAGAATGTAGGAAAAGTAGCAGAATGTAATAGGACTCGAATGAAGTGAAATAGAAATGATAGAGTTAAAGATGAAAAAGAAAGTGCTTATAGCCACGCAAGTAATGAAGCCTCCATTATGTGAATTTATTCAATACCTACACATAAGAGAGAGAGAAATTGTTGGGGTTGTATAGGGTTTTGCCTTAGTCAAACACCCATTTTTTTGTTCCAACCTACACAAACAACTAGATAGATGGAGAGAAAAGTAGGGAATGAAGCAAAGAGCACAAAAGCACTACAAAACAATGTTATGCTACTCAACCAAATAGTAGAGGAGAGTAGTGGAAAGCTTACCACCTCCACCCAAAGCGCTCAAGGCTAGTGGGGGAGAAAATGAGAGGAACTCAAGCCTTTTATGTAATGGTGTTTTGTTCCACACTTGCTCTACTCAGTTGATGGAGTGTTGATGTTGTTGCTGTGAAGTGTAAAGTGTTGTTTGAAGGCTGGATTGAATGCTTAGAACTTGTGAGGAAGTTGTAGAAGGGATATGAAGGAAGAGGATTGAGAAGAGCTTAGAGAGAGCATGAAGGGATCCAAAATGAATCAAGAAGAGGTGAATTTGAAGAAGGGGTGAAGAAAATGACCATATTCAGGTTGATCGGTCGAAGAGGGCATTAAAAATTGACCCCCAATGGGAAGTGTACCGACTTTGTAGGCTCTAGCTGTAGAAATATGTTAGGGACATAAGCTCACCGCATGGATGTTTATGCATCACATAAGCATCCCTGATAGTAACTCCTCTATCAATGCACAAAAAGGACGCCAAGTGGAATTAAAGCAGCGAGATTAGGTGGAATTTAGCCTTCAATTTTGGTTTTCTAAAGTGAAGGAGGGTAAAAGGGGAATTTTCCTAAGGGGTGAAAAGTCACTCCTATACACTTACCAAACAAATCAACACATAGAATGACATTGACAAAGAATGCGAAGTTGAACCAACAGATACAAGAGTTGTTGAGGAAAGGATTGATCAGAGAAAGTTTGAGCCCATTTGTGGTACCTATTGTACTTTCACCCAAGAAATATGGAGAGTGGAGAATGTGTGTGGATTCAAGAGAAATCAATAATATCATTGTCAAGTATAGATTCCTATTGCCAAGTATGGATGACATTATGGATTGTTTGAGTGGAGCAAAATATTTTACAAAAATTGATCTCAAGAGTGGATATCATCATATCAGAAACAAAGAAGGAGATGAATGGAAGACTACATTTAAGACTAATGAAGAATTATATGAGTGGTTAGTGATTCCTTTTGGATTGACCAATGCACCGAGCACTTTCATGAGATTGATGAATGAGGTATTGAAGAAATTCTTGGGTAAGTTTGTCATTGTTTGCTTGGATGATATTTTTATTTTTAGTAAGACTAGAGAAAAAAATTTGTGGTAGATCTCGCAATTATTGTAGAGGTTGAGAGAAGAGAAGCTGTTGATTAATGTCAAAAAGTGTAGTTTCATGAAGACATAGTTGGTTATCTTAGATTTTTTTTTGTTGAGTGGATTTGGAGAAAGTGAAAGGAATTTTAAATTGACCTACACTGATAAACATTGGAGAAGTAAGAGTATTGTTTTAGATAGATACACTAAGTTCATTGGATATTTTTGGAGGATATTGTGGAAAAATATGAAGGCAAATTTGAAATTCAATTCAGCATATCACCCACAAAAAGATGGACAAATAGAGGTAGCAAACAAAAGTTTGGATAATTTGTTGAGATGTTTGGTTGGAGATAAAGAAGGAAGTTACGATATAGTTTTACCACATTTAGATTTTGCATATAATAATTCAGTGAATAGGACTATAGGGAAAACACCATTTTAGATTGAACTATGAGAGTAAATCCTAGAGGAGTGTTAGAGTTAAGGGACATTAGCATGGAGGATAAAAGGAGTACAGAGGTAGAAGTGTTTGCAAATTTCATGGAGACATTGCATAATTAGGTTTGGAAGCACTGAGAAGACATGAATGGTAAGTACAAGGAGAAGGTAGATGAGCACTAGAGACATAAGGAATTTGTTGTTGGAGATGAATTAACGGTATATTTGAGGAAGGAGATATTTCCAATTGGTACATACATTAATTTGAAGATGAGGAAGTTTTGACGATGTAAGATACTTAGGAAGTTTGATTTTGGAAATATATATGAAGTGGAGTTACCAAAGACATCGGGTATATCACCTAATTTCAATGTTGCAAACATATATAGATTTCATGAATTGAAGGAGATTGAGCAGATTTTGGATACTAGAACCGAAAGGAGCAACAAGAACAAGCAGTATAAAGAATATCTTGTGAAGTGGAAAGGCAGACCAGTGGAGGATTAATCATGGATTTCTTAGGCTGAGGTGGACCATCTTGGTTTTTCTCTTAGCCTTGGAAAGTGAGGGACTCACTTTTCTATCAACCCCGAGTGTCTAATGCAAGAGCATCCCTGGTTGTAAAGAAATCCTGTATCAACCAAAAATAGTTATTTTCTTGTGTTGCATTCAGTAGCAGTTTCAGTAGTGCATTCTACATTTTACCATATTATTATTTCTCATCTCGCAAAGCAAGATATAGAATCTACACATCAACATCTATCACATGTTCATATTTCACATCATTTTCATTTGTCTATTGTAATTTATCGCTCTCAAAATTTCATTGTGATTACTAGTTAGAGCATTTAGGGCTAACTTGGTCCAAATTTATTAATGAGAACCTATTCTAGATCATGCAGAGCTTAATTGGACATCATACAAGAATCTTGGATTCATTGGGACCTATCTTGGAGATCCAAAAGTCATATCTTCTCGTGTGGCGTTATCTCTTTATGTTTTCAGGCCGACATTCATATTTGATCATTCATTGGGTTATTGACCCTTGTGACTGATGTGAACCTATATTGCAGCTTGGGAATCATATTTATAATAATTATTAATCATTTAGGATTCATTCAAAGATCAAGTAGTTTTAGGATAAGATTCGGTCTCATTACATTTTCACATAAACCCTTCAAGGGTATGTAATAAGGACTGTTGGCCAACTGTATTGTTGAAGCCCTTATGGTGGCAAGCTTGAAATCCCTGCATATTCGCCCTTGAGGCCTATGTTGCATGTAATATTATCAATTCAATAATATTTCATGTTCGCATATCAAACTACTATGTTATTTCCATTGTGTTGACTCATTGATACGTGGTTTGGACTATTCCTTCAGGAACCCTCCCACCATGACTACAACAACCTTCTGACCTTACCTAGTCCCTCTTTTTAGGTTATTAACCTAATGAATTATATGGTAATGTTTGGTTGTGAATAAAAGGGTTTTCTTGTGTTTATCTATTTTTTAATAATTTTAATATTTAATAATTATAGATATCTACTCTATGGAACCCATAAATTGAATGATTTCATTCTTCATTATTTAATTCTTAAAAATACAAAGTATTTCCCCTAAGTGCACAAAAAAATTTAAAAAATATTTACTGCGAATGGTAATATGAAATTGGTTAGTAGTTGGATCACTATAATTAGCTTTTCTTTTAATTACCCAAGATAAAATGGTAAGAAAATACTTGATGAAACAAATTTGATTTTAAACAATGATAACACTATTTTTAATGCAACAACATGTCACACTTCCACAAAAATGTGCACACAAGTTTTTTGTGAAATCCAATGACATAATGACAACTACAACAAGACAACCTTACCATTATATAAGAAAGGTAGAAATAGTGGAATAATAACATGATCATGGGGATAAATCTACCATGATGAACCCACAAGAGAGATGATAACACATACACAATGAACAATTACAATCCCACCATCACATTCTCTCATAATACCACACCAAGATAGGATAAGGGTCAAATCATAAACTTCCAATCCGAATATAGAAACACCTAAAATATCTAAACACCAATTCCAACCTTCATAGGAGGTTTCCTAATTAGGAGGGAAAAAACTCTCCACTAATTGGAATGATGAAAAGTCACTTCAAGACAACCACATGCTTCCCAAGGAAATGAGAGATCGAAAATTATCAATTAAAACATATATGGACATGCTCAAAATAACCCTAGACTCCCAAGACCATGGAGAGAAACTTTAACTCATAATTTTTCGCAATATGAGGCCCTAAATTACCTACTTTCGATAAAATGGATAGAAAACAACACATCTTGGGACACTAGTGTCCTGGATGTAGGAGTTAATGGTGAAATACTCAACACCCCATGATCACCTACAAGGGAGAAATTTCAAAAATATCATTCTATTATTATGGATGCAAGATTGCCAAATTAAATAGATGTACATATCATGCCCTTCTTATAAAGACAAATTGTGAGATAGGATTAGACAAGATCTTAACATGTGTCGTATTATTGTACAGTAAGACAACTATCTAAAAAAATATTAAATGAATTAGGACACAAGAATTAAATTCAAAAAGATAAGATAAGATCTAGTGACAACTAACACTATCTATAAATATTCCCTCCTAGGACCTAAGTAGACTTAACATGTAACTATGACCTAGATAGGTAAAACACCTATTTACACCAACACCCACCTTGAGTGAAACTTAGGGAGTAGATTATTATGCAAATATGAGAGGATGGGTCCTAGATACAAGGCCATGTTAGGAGCCCATGTACAAATGCAAATGCAATCTCTCACAAATAGATAAAATGAGAAAATGTAATGGGACAAAAATCCTCCCTAAAAGAGAGATAAAAACAAGATGCTCTCAATGAAATATTAGAAAGAAAAAACCCCATGTGAGGAAAAATAACCCCCATAAGAGAGAATATGAGAGACCATGTAGCCCCCCTCAATTTAAAGTCTCCTACAATGATGGTATATGCCTAACAATGAATGTTGAAGATGATCCAAGATTGTCGAACAAAGTTCCTCCCCTTGGGAAGAAATAAGAGCAAGAGGGAATGTAGGATGTCTTCCTATTCTTAGAAGGAAGATTGGGGAAGAAGGATGATGTGTTATGTCTCAAAGTAATGCTAAACTATCTCCATATTGATGTTGAAATGTGTCATACTCTAAATAGATGTTCTATGCCACATTGTTGAAGAAGAAAATATAGAATATCCTAAAACCGATTATAGAACACATCTAAATGGTGTCCAAGATAATCCAAACTCATGTGAAACTATGAAGAATGATCATATAGAGAATAAAAAAGAGGGTTAGAGTGTTTCCTCACTACAACTGAAGAAGGATACTATCTATCAAAGTGAAGATGTATGCAATCAATGATGTCTCCCAAATCTAAAATACAAGATTCACAAAACAAACCAGAAATGTTTTTCAAGTAGTTATGCCAAGTATCCATCTTTGGAAGATGATGTATGTCCTACTACATTTATTGAGAAGGATGCAAAACTATGGAACTACAAGCATCCTCAAAAGCAACACTAGATGAAGGATATGTGATCTTAGTGCATGCCATTTGTCTACACTTATCATCCCCCACTGTGTCCTCAACATATGATGAATTAAGAACACTATATGATTCTATCAATGCTGGATTACAAGAGTCCTTAGTCTCAAGATGTTGACTCATAGATGAAGAATATGAACCCTCTAAATCTATATTAGAAGCTATAGAAACTAAAGCCTCAATAGAAGCCTTTATGGAAGGAGAATGAGAAGGTTATGTGTCATCTAAATAACCATACCTTTCCCAATCAATAATCATTGCAATTGTTTTATCGTCAATTAATTGAAACTCGTCAAGTGGAACAAGAGAATATACAATAGGATCCTCTAGGAATGGAGGTTCATTTGAGTCTCCATACATCTCCAAAAGTTTGTTCATAAGGTCACAAGGGATATCAATGCCACTAGTGGCCATTTATGTGTTAATAACATAACTACAACCAATTACTTGCAAAATATGTTCAATTTTTATGTCCCACACAACTCTCTTCCATTTGTCCATGATGGTTTAGGAACTAGTCCATAGAGATATGGAAAAATATTAATCCACATACAATGTGTAAGGATTCTATCTCACCAAGACATAAAGTTCTATCTATTCAACTTGATTATAACAAGATGAATTTTAATACCCATGATAAACTCCACTTTAGTCACTCAATAGACCAATCAAGAGATAGAAGCCAAAAAAAGCATAAGCTTACCCTCCTAAATTACTCAAACAAGAAACCCCCCAATAATTTATATGATATTGGAACTTTATACTTAGTTCAATTATAGGAGCCACTTGCCAAAAATAGTGAAGTGGACTTGATCTCAATGCTTATAAATGTCAAATTTGGCCACAAGATAAAAGTAAAAATTTTATATACAATGAAATTAATTCGATCACACCAATGTAAAGTAAACAAAAAAATATGCACTTTAAAAAATCACCCAAAAATGTTATCATAGGAGCAAGAACGAAGCCTCAGAAGTTCCCAAAATGAGAACGACTCAATAACACTTGTGAGAATCTATAATTTTTGGAAAAACCAAGCACCAAAATCAATAAATAATTACACCATTGTAAAGAACACAAAATTATACCCTAAATCAAAAAACATTTCTCAAAAAAGAGAGGTCAGATGACTAATTTATTGTTGTTTTAAGTCAGACTGTAAATTCAAAATTACTAATGAAGAGGGGGGGGATTGGAGCGATTCGCTAAGGGTCATTTGGTCATCAAATTTAACATAGTCACAGATGATGGTCATTTGACTATAAAATTTAAGAAAATACTTCTGATAGTCATTAAACTTCGAAATTTAACACAATATTTGATGACGATCATTTGGAAATCAAATTTAAGATAGTTGGTCAAAAAATTTAAAAATCACCAAAAAAATTGACACTAAAAATGTAGTATTATATATCAAAATAGGGATTTTTGGACCTTCTGAGAATAATGGTAGGGTTTGATTTAATGCAAAATTCTTTGAAACTTTAGCTACCTCCAAGATATTGTAGCCTCAACTTGAAACCCTTGTAGATCAATCAAAATATAATTAAATGTTATGAAATGAAAGGAAAACTTGACTTTCTCTAACTCCCTAGATTTAATGGCGAGGTCCTTGAACCCCCAATAGCACCTAAAAAAATATTGAAGCCAAAATAGTTCCCTCAAATATGGGAAGAAGCCTACATCATTGAAGCTCTAATACCATGTAGGAGTTAATGGTGAACTCCTCATCACCCATGATCACCTACAAGACAAAAAGAACTTCCATAAGAGAGAAATGGAAAAAATATCATGCTATGATTATGGATGCAATATTTCTAGATTGAATATATGATATACATATGATACCTTTTTTATAAAGGAAAATTGTGAGATAAGATTAGACAAGTTCTTGACATGTGTCTTAATCCTATATAATGAGACAACTACCTCAAGAAATATTAAATAAATTAGGACACAAGCATTAAATTCCAAAAGATAAGATACAATGTAGTGGAAAATAACATTATCTAGAAAGACTCTCTCCTAGGACCTAAGCGGACTTAACATGTAAATAGGACCAGATAGGTAAAACACCTATTTACACCAACATACAAGGGTCCCTATGTCTATTTATGACACCTGAGTCCATTTTGGGCATTGGTATCCCCGACACACTTTCCCTACATTGGTAGCCTTATAGGGGCATTAGTGTCCTTCCCAATGAGATTCCTTAAACTAGGGAATGACCTCCAGGACCTCCCAAATGCCAAGGTACCACCTTGGGGTGTATACAACAACCTATGAGCTCAAAAACATAAAAAAATAATTTGGTGTAAAAAATGAGTTCAAATTCATTGATCACTAGACACTACCAACAAGTGAAGGTAGGGAGGAGTGTTAACACCTCCCAACACTAAAAGGAAATGTGTATCTTGAAATGACATCTGAGAACATGTATGCACATCTAGTATCTTTCTTTTTCTTTGAAAAAAGTACATACAACTATGTCTTATAGAGGAAACAAACATGGTTTTAATTTCACCCATTAATCCTTAGAGGAAAGAAATATAGTTATTCAGATTTATTAACATTTCAGCAACATAATAGCATGATAAGTAACAATTAAGAATCATAGGAATAGGAAGAGGAAGCAAAAAATAGATATATGTGGGGAAAACTCTTATGAGTAAAAAACCCCACACTCCAAAGCATGGAACCATTGTATAATTAGCAACAAAACTAGTTACAATACAAATCTCGGCTCATAGCTTTATCATGGAGATTGCATCTCCAATTTACATTTAATATTACATCTTTCTATTTTGTATAAAATTCGATAGCATAACCTCCACAAAAAAAAGCTTCTCTCACAACTCCTCTAGCATAACACTTGTATATATAGAGTAGATAATACTATACTCACCCAAAATAATATTTAATTAAATAAATACTTGTTATTTATTTAATTCAACCTATGTCCCTTATCCTAATACTTAATTAAATAAATATTTGTTATTTATTTAATTAATTTTCCCATTATCCTTACATCCCACCACCTTTAATTAAATAGATCCATATTTATTTAATTAAATCTAACCTTTACCCTTATTCCTCTAAATCCCTTAACCTCGTCTTAAGTTAATTAATCCTTGATTAATTAACTTTATCCCCATCCTAAACATCATTATCCCATTCTCCAACTTTTAACTCCACCTAAGTTAATAAACACTTGCTTTATTAACTCAACCCATCCTCATTAATCAATTAATCCTTGATTAGTTGATCTAACCCTCATCCCTAATCCACATTACCATTATTTTCTAATTTTAAATTCCTAAATCTCACCTACCCCCACTAATCTCTTACACAAGCCACCCTATGAAACACCCTGTCTCTTACACAAATTTAATTCATCTCTTCCCAATGTGTTCTCACACATGTGTGAGAACACCTCCCCATTTCACCCCTTTCCATCTTGTGACACTTGTCACAAGGCTAATCAATCCTCATCCTTGATCCAAACCTCACCTTCTCAATCAATCTCAACCCTCCAATCCTAGCCATTGATTCCTCTCACCAAAATTCTATATAATGAGTCCTTGGATATCATTCTTTGAATAATAATCCATCCCATTCTTATGCTATCAAAATATCCCTTCAATCCATCACTATCCTTCCATCAACATGCTAATAGCTTGAGCAACCACATCCCTTATCAACATTGGAGTAAATCTGCAAGAAATGGGTGCTTCTTGTGAGCTCAATCCATGAAGAGGAAGGAAAAATTAAGGCATAATATTATTTATGTTTTCATTTATTCATTTTCATCTATTTACCTATTTATTCATCTTTCCCATCTTCATTTTGCACCCCTTAGTGAAAATCTTCATTTTCTAGCTTTTGAGGGTCATTTTCTGGCACATTCTACAAAGTGTCACCTAGGTGCAAAATTGTGGTGCCTCTATTCAAAATTGTTGCACCTCTATTTTAGGGGACATATTTTGGTGTTTCTCAAGTGTTTGATTCCTAAAAATCTTCATTTTTAAGTCACTACATGAATTTTTAGGTTGTTTTCTCAACTAGGTATCTGACAAACATCAATTTTTCACCCCTAAAAGCTATTTTTTGGCCTAACTTGTAAAATCATGCCTCTGTTCACAAAATGGTGCCTCTATTTTAATAGAAGCACAACTTTATTTTCATAACTATGCCTAGGTTTTAGAATGCATCTTTAAGTCGTCTTTCAGTTGTTCTTTGCATCTAATCTCTATTTTTGAATACTAATGCATGTTGCAAGTTTCTAATGCTCATCTAAGGCACCAATCATCAAATATCTATGCTTATCTTCATGCTAATTTTTTTTTTAATTTTATCATATTATCATCTAACCCCTTTGTGGTGCAACTTGAAAATTTTTGTCAAAGGAAAAAAAATCAAACTACTAACATCTTTCTTGTAGATTCACTTGTGCAATGCTCTCTTTCTTTTTTCCACTAATATAGGCACATTTCATTTCTTAAGGTTAATGAATTTTTTTTTATGTGTCTTTGAGTGAGTGGTGTGTATGATCTCCTCTCACACCTAGTGTGATCTTGAGGATCAAAAACATCACTTACTCTTTTTATTTTCCTTTTCCTCAAAAGGCATTAGAAAGATAGCTTAGAGCTCTTTGTTGTGGTGTAAACAAATTTTCCAAATTCTGCTCTAGAAATCAGGTGCACTCAGTCAAACCCACCCTTTTCTTTCAACTTCAAATGCTCGTATATTATAAAATCATAAGGAATCTATTTTTGTGATTAGTTTTTTCTTTAGACATCTTTATTTGGTATTTTTTCCTCACATTCAAAAATTAAGCTTAATATTAACCTTCACATTTGGATTTGGATTTAAAATTAATAACTATATTTTAATCCCCAAGATTGACTTATGTGTTCTCTCCTCTCACACGTTAGTGTGATCTTGAGGATAAAAAATAAGTGGTCTTGTTTCCTTTTTTAGGTGGTCTACCTAAGGATTTCATCACCCTAGGGGATGACCCCAACTCCCATGTTGAGTCGAACTATAAAGAGCAGGAGGTGAATCTAAAGACACCTCTCTTGGAAGTGGAATTTTTTCAATCTAGGCGAAGCCTCCAAGAAATTTATACCTTGGAGAAGTGAAGGTGGAGAGTGGGTTATCCTCTCCTCCTGGTTGTTTGTAATTATTCCCTTTCATCTATGGATTTATGCCTCACGTACCCTTATGGTATATCGAGGATACCCCTAGTTGAGACTTTTGGCCATATCCCACTTGAGTTAGGCTTGTTAATGTGTCTTATTTGTTTGAGTGTTTAGATCACCTTTCCCACTTGAAACCAAATGGGGACCCTTATCCAAATTGAGCCATAGGATTTTTTCTTATTGCATTATTTTTTTATTTTCATTTGCATTCTTAATCATAAAAATATAAAAAAAATAGAAAACTCAAAAAACCAAAAACCCAAAAACATTAGAAACATTTCAAAAACAAAAAAAATCCAGCTATCCTCCAAGTCAAGTTATCCACATAATCTCCAAGTAAAATTCCTCATCCACATTCTTCATCCTAATCATCCTATCTTAGACATCGAAGTGAAACCAATCATCCCATCCTAATCATCATAACCATCACTCATCACATCCTAATAATATTAATAACCTCATCCTAACCACTTCTTCCTATCCTAATCATCCTTTAACATATTAATCATCCCCATCCTAACCATTCTAATCATCCCTCATCTCATCATAATCATCCCATCCTAATCATTTCATCCTAATCATCCTTCATTCTAGTCATCTCTTCTAATCCTAATCATCCCTCTTAATCATTCTAATTATCCCACTCATCTCATCTTAATCATCCCATCCTAATCATAATTTTCACTATAATCATCCCTCCTCATCCTAATCATCTTTAATCACCTTATCCTAATCACCCATAACCATAATCATCCTAATCATCCCTTCCTAATCATTCATTATCATTCTAACTATCACCATTCTAATCCTAATCACCTCATCTTAATCATTCATAATCATCCTAATTATCACCTTAATCCTAATTATCTTCAATCATATTTCTAATCATCCATCTTATCCTAATCATTCCCAATCATCTAATCCACATCATCTCTAAATAATCCTATCTCATTCTAGTCTATTAGGTCTCAAAAATGTAGGTTTGAACCACAAGAGGTTGTCAAGCTCTTGACACGTTTTTGGTAAACGTACAAGGCCAATTAGGGTATGTGCAGGATCATCATGGAAAAAATAGGCCCTTAAGTGGCAAAAAAATCAGAAAAATCAGAGTTAGGCAACTTGACATTAAAATTTGAATAAGTTATCTATATTATTTCAAAAATATGTAAGAATATAATTTGTAGAAAATTGAATATAGTTTCTAAACTACTAGGTTTATTTACAAAAATAAAATCTATTTGGTGAAAATTTGAAATTTCAATACAGTAGTACTTAAATTTCAGGGAAAAAATAAGAAGTAGGTGTCTGTCTGACCACCCTAACCACATTAAAATGATAATATTCTAGATATAAGTAGAGGACCCATGTCCCGATGTGATGCATATTTTTTTGTAATTTTTTTCCAAATAAATAATTAATTATAATTTTTTTATTACAACTTTTAAAAAATATAAAGACTCGTATGTCTGACCACCATAACTTGGTCAAAAATTCATGAAATTCATTTTTTTCTTTTTTAATCTTATAGTATGTCAAGCATAGAATGTGACGCATGTTTTGGATTCAAAAAATGTGATACCGTTTGAAGGCTATAGATGTTTTTTAATCAGCCTATCAATCAGGACTTAAGTCATAATTTAATAGAAAATGAGTAATAATAATTAATTAAATTCAAAGTAAAGCATAATTTATATTGGTGGAAAGTTGAGAATCTCCTTTAAAAACCCTTTTTGTTTCATCAATTTTGGGTAAAAAAAATGTCATCAGCCACATGCCCATCATATTGCCACTATTTGACCCATCATGATCTTGCACATACCCATTAATGTAATTGAGCCTTCTACTCTTTAGGCTTTGCTAAACCTAGGTGAGTGTACCTATGTAAATGATGCAGACTTGGACTATGCTTCTTACTTAGTCAATCTATCCACAATGGAAATTTAACAATGGAGAGATGTGATCTTAATTTGGTATAAATTGTATAAGAAATATCAAGGTATATGAATATTTTCAGTTAACAGATGTAGTATTTTGGAGATGAATTCAATGAAACTAATTAAATAAAATGGGTGAGACCAGTGCCTTGTTGGGTAAAATGGATTCAAATGAAAGTTTATGATGAATGGCTTCTATTTGGCAGTTATTCTAATTGTTTGGCATATAGATATTAGTTTATAACTTGTATAAACATGCAAGAAAGTGATTGAAAAACTCTACTGGAGATAGAATATCAACCCTAATTATATGATTCTTCTTACTGATCCAAATAACACTTCCAGATTACTGTGATTGATCAACAAGAATTTAATTCTTCTTTAAAGAAACCAAATAATCAAATCACACAAGTACAACAACTGTGCATTGATAAATTGAGTATATATTTGATATATCAAGTTAAATAATCAAGAAATATTAAGTTGGAGACAATCAAATAATTGAATAAATTCAACAAACAACTAATACCAAAATGGGGCAACTGAATCAAAGATCTTTCTTTAATTTCATCAAAATTATACTTGCAACATTGTCTTTTGAAATGTAAACATTGTATGTGTTCCTATTTGCCTATTATTTTCTCCTATCTCTAATCTAATCTACCCTTTCGGTCTTGGTCTCTCTTATTTATACAAGAGGCAACAAGCTTTAGACCAAAGGTCACACCGTTTGGTAACAAAACATACAATTAAGACTTAAACATAACTGAAAAATATTAAAAGAAAAATGTGTGCTAATCCATTAATCTTCGAGTAAAAGCCCGTGGTCAGCCAAGACCTATTCAAATACTTTATTGTATGATTCCTCCTCTTCATGATGCATATAATCAGTCTTCATTCGAGCCAAAATATTTCTCCTGCCATTTGTTGATTGTCAGATCATTTGGCCATTTGAATTCTTGGATAGTAGTAAAGTTCGTGAGGTGGATCTTCCATCTGTTGTCAATCAGGTTCCTAGTATCTACCATGAACTTTGTGTATCTGTTATCCTATGTGAAAATTCCATCCAACACAGTATGAAACCCATCAAGGCTGATATCCCCATCATTACATATATGTGTCAAGCATTGAGAAATCATTTGATCAAATTTGTTCCTCCACTCATCAACACCTTTTATTTGGGTATCATCTCTGATGATTGGGGGGATGAAGAGGTACTTTATAGATTCAAATCCATTCCTCCTATTATCCACCTTTTTCTTCATATCTATTAAGTATTTATGCTCCTCAATTACCCCTTTCACCATTTCCTGAGTAGGCTTGAGTTTTCGAGGGGCATCTAGATCTATTTGTTTTACTTTGCAAAGAGTAGTGAGAATGTGATGAGTAGGCTACCATCTTTTCTGGAGTTCATCAATAATAGGGGAATTAGCATTTATTTTCTCCAAGGCTTTAAATAGGTTGCTAAAACTCTTGTGTACTCCACCTATTTTTTCCTACAGTACCCCAACTCTATGCTCCAATATTTTTCTTAGGGTATCCAAGATGTGATGTTTGACATCTTCCATGTTGTGTTTCTTTAGCCTATCAATTTCATCTTTCATCTGCTGAATCTATGGGTCTTCAGCTTGGATGGGTGGGTGATAAACAACTACCTCATTCCCCATTACTATTGTAGCCTATTATAATTGCTACTTTAGTTTCACATTTTCAATGAACAACTTATTTATCTAATCATTTGACAATTTCAACCTTTTCTCATATTCCTTTTCCTTCTTTTCCATATTTTCCACAACATCCTTAGTAAATATTGTAGAGTGCATAGTTATAGTTTCAGCGTCTGTGGGATTTGTATCTTTCATTGTCCTCACCATAGCTGACCCCCTCACTTCTTGTACCACATCTAAGAGCTTGGGCTTCCTTGTATTATTTTTCTTTGTCCATAGGTAAAGAGTCTGAGTGGTAGGGCTATACCCTATTCCTGATACACCTTCCTCTAAATCAAATTCTACAATTAACATTGGGTCATCTTGTGATCTAATCTGGTCCAAAAGAAATAACTTAGACAACTCCATTCTTGGTATGATCAACATATCACTTTTCAACACCAATTATCTTTCTTCCTCGGGGGTGACATTGATATTATCAATATTTAGCTCAACCAATGTTTGGGCTTGAACTTCAGCCTATTTTGAATCATCAACTCCTATGAGATTTATCCTCAACCTTTCATGAAATTTTCTCATCTTCATTTTGATCCAAAAATATTTAAACTCATTAGTATGAATAAAATTATCATCTTCTATAAACCTTAAAGAGGAAACTACTCTTTCATCATCATGAATCTCATATGTTGCATCCTCTGATATCCTAGTTTTGGGGTCATGAGGCTCTTGGAATTTTATTTGTTATGTTGCCTTTTTTATCTTAGTTAGAGCAAGGAAAACTCCCTCTTCTTCGTCATCATTGTATTCAACCAAAGATTTAATTTTCTACTTCTTGGTATGGGGTTCTTGTGTGGGAGATGAAGGGATTGGGTGTGCAAATGATGAAGAATGCAAATCTAATGTGGAGGCTTCATGTGATGGTTGTTGGGGTGTAGGAGCTGGAATTAACCCTTCATCTTGGGCCATTTTGATCAGTTCATCATATTTTACAAGGGTCAGCTACATTCTTTTCAAAAGATTAGGTTCATCTGCAAAAAACCCTTTGAAACTCGTATCCTTTTGCCTTTTCTAATCTTCCCATTTCAACATTGTGATCCATCTTTTTCTTGTCTACATAAAATTTTCAAAATAAAACAAGTTTCTTATGACATCCTCCTCAGAGTCAAATTCATGTGTGATGGCCCTTTTGGTCAGTAGAGTTCTTTTAATCATATTTATGTGGCCCTTTGGGTCACATATCCTTTCCTTCCTAGACTTGAGGGAATAATTAGCCCTCATGAATCTTTGCAGCTCCTCTAACATGTCTGGTCCAACAGAAAAATCCTCAAACACTGTCAGATCAGATAAGAATGTTCCTTTTCTCTAATTCCTCATTAGGTATTTCTCCATCCAAAACATTTTCCACATAAACTCTAAAAAACATAACCTTTCTGGTATGAACTTAGGCAAGATCTATGGTGATTGGTTACATCCATACACTCTAATGATTGTGTGTCATGGCATAAAGAACCAATCGGCATAATTATGGGTAAAACCCTGGTTTGGTTTTCTCTGTAATGGCCTAATCACCTTCATTAAGGACTTAGGTAGTCTTGGTGTGGGGTATCCAAGGGAATCTATCAACCTTAAAGAAAAATCATCTCTAAACACCACAAAATCACTTTCTCTACATTTGTTGTCCCAGATGTAACACCAATTTTGTATGGGAAGCCTAACTCCATCTTCTTGTGTACATAATTTCATCCTATGGGTCCATTTTTTTTCATTTTGCTACAAAATAAAATGACATAACAAAGAATATTTTCTGAAAGTAATGGGGGCCTTTACTTCCCTGACTTGTAGCAATCCTTCATGAATTTTCTCTTCAATCACAGATGCAAAATCAAACTCTATATTAGATCTAGGATGTTGAATGATCATGGCCATCATCATTAACCCTAGTAACATGTGTTCCTCTACATCTACTCCCAATATTTGACATAGTGCCAAATAAGTGTTTTTGAAATACACTTGAAATTCTGAGACTTGGAAGGGCTCCAATTTAGAAGCAAGGATTGGGATATTCCTATTGTCATCACCCCTCTTCATGTGTAAGGGGAGCTCGTCACTCCTATAGGTTCTTCTCAACCTCTTGTACTCCTACTCTAATTTCACTAGATTCACCTTTGTGACAACTTGTTTGTTTAGATTAAAAAATTTCACAATGGCCTCTTTATTGATATCCACCAAACACCCACCATTTGGAAGTCTGGTAGTTTTAGTCGGGACATGGTAACTATGAGCAAGGGCTTCAATTAACTTAGTATCAATGAAGACATTGGGCACAATCAACTTGGCCACATCTAGGGTCCACGGGTTTGATGTTGGGACCTTGTCATTCCTCTTTTGGTATAAATACCAGTATAGGTTCCAACCTGACTGGTGTGTGATTGGGTCCCTACAATCCTGAGCTAAGTATCTGAAAAAAAAATTTGACCCTATGTTTACTAGCCCAAGCAATAGAGCAAGTAATTATTATTGCAAAGAGGGTTTACTAGGCTTGAATTCATCTTTCTTAACTCCTACCTTTGTTTTCTTCAGTGCCATTATGAAATTTACAGATAGGAGTGTGCGAAACTTACCTAGTGATATAATTTTCTTTGAAAAATTATCTTCTCCTCCAACTTTTGAGCTCTCCCTTGACTCGATATCAACTATCGTGAATGAAAAACAACCAACTTATTTCATGTATTTTAATCCCAAGCTACATTTACTCATGAATCATAAATTCACATGATTCAAATATTTGTATTGAGCTCAATTCATATTTTGAAGTTGATTGATGTGACTGATATGCTTGAAATGACTCAATGGTTTCTTTACTATGTTACCTCGTGTCATTCTTCTCTCCCCTGCGCTATTAGGGTACATATTGTTACCTTGCTTTATTGTATCACTCTATCATGAGCTATCATCTTCCCTCCTAGAGTACCAAAGTGTCCTTCAATTCTCCTTTATTGCTTACTGCTTTTCTACACATCACCTTTGGTTCCCATGTGGTACTGTGGTGTATCCTCCCTAGACATATTGATATACCAATATACCATGGGATACCTTTCACCTCCCCATGGTATGGAGGTGTCTATTCTTTCTTTTCTTTCTATATTGCTCTACCGCATGTTACATTTCTTCTTCCTATGGTATGGTGGTGTCCACTCTCACAGTTATTCTCAAGAGTACCGCTCTACCACAAGTCATGTTCTAACCCTCTACAGTGTAGCAGTTTCTCTTCAACACTATCCTCATCTCACCGCTTTACCGTGGGCTAGGGTCCAACCCTCTACGGTATAGCGGTAGAAAGATGTAGTGTTAACTTTCTTCACCATGATACCGCGACCAATTTTGCAAGAGGCTGCATTAAGGAGGTATGAAGTGAGGGTTGTATAGAGTGGCCAATGTGGTAGCAGTACAATGGTAAAAGGAATTTTTGGCTTCATGGAAGGAAACAACATGATTTTTTATGAGAAAGATAGCACAATTTGGGCTTTAATAGATGAAAACCTTTAGAATATTTTATTGGAATTTTGGCTCTAACACTAGTCATCACATATTATTCATCCATAATAACTATCATTATCATCCCTAATCATCTCACCTTAATCATCCCTAATCCTTCTAATCATTCTCATCACTCCCTCTTAATCATCCATAATCATCCTAACTATCCCCCTAATCACCCCCATTTATCCTAATTATTCCATCTTAATCAGACATCATCATCATTAATCCACATTGTTCATTATCATCCTTAATCTTCATCATCATCATCATCATCTTAATCCAATCCCCCTTTTCAACCTAATCCCATCAAATCCTAATCTAACATATCTACCACCCATCCATAAACTAATCACCCATCATCCATTTATCCTCATTTAAATTCAATCAATTATTATCCATCTATCTTCTCAATCAATCTTCCAACCCCCAATCCTTAATCAAAAATCATCCTTTGAACATTAAATTTTGGTTAAGGACTTAATCTCCTTCATAACCCATATCCTTTCATCATTATCCAAATCATTCATCCTATCCTTAATCCAATATCATCCATTTCAAATCCAATCTCCTATTCAAAAATCAAGACCTTAATTTGATTTCATCTTTAATCCAAACTTGCTTAAGAATATTAGCCTATCTTAAGTATATTTATCAAATAAAATCAATTCCTACTTAATAACTTTGCCTATCTTAAGTAAAAATCAAATCAACTCTTGCTTAAGAACATTAGCCTATCTTAAGTATAGATAATCATCTTTAATCAAATCAAATCATTTTAAGGTCTTGAAATTTGATCCCAAGCCTAATCCCATCCTCCATATTCATCCTCATACTTTATTCTTCTAATCACCCATCTTGTCCTAATCATCCCTTAAGATATATTGAATCCATCCCTAATCCATCCTCATCCAAAATCAATCCTAAACTTTCCTCTTCCAATCAATACCCAACCATGTCTAACAATCTAACCTACCCTCCATCTAGCCTAATCTATTCAAATCCACCTTAATCCATTCTAACCTAATCTAACATCTTGAACCCATATCCTAATCCCTATGATGATAGTGAGAATACTGTGGATTGCCTTGAATACATTAGAAAAAATTCTCTAAATCTTCACCAATCCCCCATCCAATGTCACCCTCAAACCCCACCCACACCTACATCACCCATATCATCCTCATGGGATCCCATGACATATAATCTCCTCATCCACTACTTTAATAATGATAAGGATGCCATGCTTAGATATCTCCTTGGAATTGGTGCTAAACTTCCACCCTCCCCACCTTCATCCAATCCCAACCCATCCCTTCTTTCTTACCATTCCCCTTCCTTTGAAAATGGAGACCAAGCCATTAGAAAAACTCCCCATCTCCACATCCTTTTCAAGCTTATCATCCTCGTCATCCATTTACCAATCCATAGAAAATACCACCTCTTATTCCACTTGTTCATCTCCCACATCCTTACAATCCACGTCACCCCAAACTTACCAATAAAATTCATCCCATGTCCCTCATAATGGTTAGATCCAAGGACTACTTTCAAAGGTTCTTAATTCCCCATTCAGAAAAAATGTTGTGCAATATTCCCATGTCATGCATCCACCTTCATCACCTCCACATCAAAATAAATCTCAATCCCCTAAGTCTCATGAATCCTCTACTACTCCATCCATCCAAGTTGAAGCATATTTCCAACCTTCCTCCCCATCACACAATTCACATCAAATGAACCATGTACATCTCCTAATCCAAAGAATGCTAGCATAGACCCCCTCCATATAAAGATCAAAATACTCCTTCCACTCCATTACATGATTCCTCTCCAAATCAAGATCTAAGTACACCTTCTTGTTGCAATTATGGATGTGGTTGGTGGTGTTTTCATTAATGTTCTCATTGATGTCAACACATTTTAGGTTGTTGTAGATGGTATTGAAGTGCCTAGAGTACATGGAGCTATATTTATGAAGTGGTAATTGTGTTTTTGCTAGGTTCTTTTGAGAAAATTTGAGAAACAAAGAAATCAGTGTTGAAGAGTGTTCTGAGTGTGCTCTGGTATTGTGATCTGCATTTCACCTATGTTGATGTTATGCATGTGAATATGTGTAAGTGTGTTCTTAAGCTTTAATGGATAGTACATCCCGAGTTTTAGCTTCTGGGTTGATGGGGAATAGAAGTTATGTTCACCGGTGTGTGAACTGGGTTGTCAGAGTTATTTGTTCATGGACTAGGAGAAATGTCTTAGCTCTATAGTCGTTCGATATTTGGTTTTAGATCTTGTGGATTTGGGAAAAGACTCTTTCTGATGATCTTTATGTTCTTACAAATTTTCTTATGGTTTGGTGCTCCGGAAGACTTGCTCCAGAGCTCCGGTATCTTTACTAGTTGGTTTAGTCAAACTGGTGATAGGTTCTCTGAGAATAATTTTTTTTGAAGTTGTTGTGGATGTATCTAAGGTGTTCCCAGAGATGGTGAAATGTATGGTGAAGAGTGTTGTGCTATCCATGTGAGATTATCTTTTTGGTGATGCGTGTACTTCAAAGATTGGTGTTTTCATTTGGTTTGGCCAGCCTAGTGTTTACACGTTACATTAATCTTTTGCATTGATTTGAGAAAGCATGTGCATGATCCAAGATGTTGGTTGGGTCCCAAATTAAATATGTAATTGGTCCTCTCATATTCTTATCCATTGTGGGAATGTTGAGTAGCCGACCTAGTTTGTATTTGAATTTGAAAGTGTATAGTTGACCTTGGTCAATGTTTGTAATGTTGATGATGGTATAAAATAAAGACAAGTTGTAGCGAATTTGATATTAATCCATCATTCGATTTGAGTAAGTGCATAGTGTGTGAACAAGTGCGAAAAGCAAAGTGTGGAATAGCGAATCAAGGCAACACTAATTTATTGTGCCAATCATTTGTCCAAGTTAATGAAGTGTGTGTAACTCCTAGTGGTGGATTTGTATCTATCTCTTTGTATTTTTTGTAGGTAGTGAGCCTCCCTTTTTGGACAGTGATTCCTAAGGTAGTGAGCCCTTAATCTAGGTAGTGGGATTTTATATCTGGGCATTGAGTCCTCTAGTAGTGAGCCCTTAATCTAGGTAGTGATCCTTTATATCTAGGCAATGGTCCCTCTAGCAGTGAGCCTTTGTATCCGGTATTGCATTACTTCTACATCATGAGTTAATCCTCACCATTTTTTCCCTCATTGGGTTTTCCATGTAAATCTGGTGTCTGTGGTGTTTACTTTTTGTTATTTGCATTTCATGATTACACCTAATAATAGATTTATATTAAGGTGAAAATTTTAATTTTATAAGTAAATTTTTTGATACAATTGATTCACCCCCCCTCTTAGTTGTCTTGTGCATTTCAACACTTCCACCTCAACTAATGATCCTCTCCCCTCTCATGATCAAAACACCCCTACCACTGTTGCAAGTATGGAAGTGTATGGTGGTGTTGTCATTAATTTTTTCATTGATTTCAACACAATTCAGGTTGTTTATAAATGGTACTTGTATAGTTGAGATACTGTAGAAGTTCTTAGAGTGTTGGACTCAAGGGAACACTGAGAGGGGGGGTGAATCAGTGTTCAACAAATCTTAACTTTATTGATCTGAAACTTAAACCATTATGACATTACATTTTAAAGGAAAGATGCAAGCATTCAAGGGAAGCATTCATAACACCATAACACAAGGATTTTTTGTGTGGAAACCCTGTTAGGGGAAAAATCATGGTGGAGGTTAATCAACAATTTGAGTACTCAAATAAAAGTTTTATAAAAGATCATGCACTTGCATTGAGGCACACTGCCTTACAAAAGTTTAGATTAAAACCATCTCAAGGATGAACTGAGATAGTAGCATCTATTCATGCCAGGTTATAGTTCTAGTGAAGCTCATAGATTAGATTTTGGATCCTTTTTCTGACTTTACACTTTGATCTGCCCTGCTCTATACTTTTTTGCTCTTCACATCACACATAGATAAATTCACACTATTACTCTACTCAATTTTTCACCACACATTCACTATGTTCGATACCACCACTATATCCACAACACAAAATGATAAAACCGATCTCATATATATATCCGTTATCAAGGATTTGAACATTTGCATGTCGGATTCATGAAACAATGAGTTCTTTTCAACAGTCAGCTAGATCCACCACTAATTCTTTATGCGCATCCTCCAAAGTTGGTTAAGACATAGAGAGGACCCAAAAAAACATAATTGAGCATGAAAACCTTTAATTAATTACTCCTTATACATCCACAATTGCTAGTTTTGCTAGGTTGGCCTTCAATCACAAATAACCAGCAAATTAGTGTACCGGATCTCCTAGATCACATACCAGTGAATGCACATGAATATACTTCTTGAATAAGGTAATATAAACATCAAAAAACCTTCCCCAGAGATTAAAAACTCAAAATAATAGTTTGGTGAGGTATTCAGATCAACAGTTATGCCTTTAACCGAATGCCCTATTCTTTACTCTATTCTGCTGGTGTAAACCAAAAATATACTATAGATCAGATGCATGACTTAGGTTTCCATCAATGACAACACTTACAAGCCATATGCCAACAATCTCCCCCTTTGGCATTGATGGCAATACTTATTGAAAAATGACTAAGTGTCAAAATCATTATAAGTATGCTACCAAATTGCTCTCACTCCCTATGCTTCAAAAGATTTCAAAACATAGCTCCCCCTAAGATTGATGAGACATTTTTCACTACACTCTCTTCCCCTTTGACATCAATGACAAAGAATAGAAACCATATGCCAAAAGGACAAAACATGTGTTCAAAATCTCCAAAGCTTCAAAATATATATATGCCGACAATTCTCCCCCTTTGACCAAAACTTCAAAAATTTAAATCAGTTTTGAAAATAAGCAACTGCTACTTTAGAAAATTATCTTATGATTTTCCTTCATTTCCAGAAGGAACTTCTTCCAAGCATCTATTTTGATCTTAATGATAATAATTAAACCGTTGTTCTTGGATGTTTTGTTTACAATTTCAGTTAGAGATTCTGAAATTTTAATTGCTTCCTCTAGTTTCTCACCTTTTCTTAGTATCTCCACCATATGCTCAAATCTGCATTTGGTTAGATCATTCACCTTCCAAAAGGTATCAACAAGTGTGTTATTGGTGAATTGAAATTTGGTGTGTTCAGACTATAGCTCTTGAATCTTTTTCCTAATGGTGCCATCTTGATCCTAAAACATGTCAAAGCTTTTTCCAATGCCATTCAACTCTATTTCAATCTACTCCAATTTCTCTTTGTATTTACCAACATCATGAGGCCAACGGATGCAATAGTTGTAGATTCTATTATCTGAATTAATACATTGCCTCAATTCATTCATTTTCTTCTTCAATTTGGTAAGAGATAGTCTAAACTTATCCTTCAAATGAAAGATAACTTCACCTTCTTCTTTGTCTTTATCTTCTGAGTTCATTGTTTCTTTACTGCCTTCAATCATTTCTTCAAGTAGAATGTTCTGCAAACTTTCCAATTTGATCTTGCAGTACTCAATATGAGCATTTAGTACACTCATAATCATTTCTTGATCATATAATGGTCTAACAGACCATAACTTAGCGATCTTCTACATTCCACCTTCTTCTTGAATAAGTTGTTGTAGCTTTTCCTTTATAAAGTCATCTTCTTCCTCACTAGATTTCTCTGGTTCTGATTCATTTCTCTATGGATCCTCAGTTTCTTCATCAGGAATATCCACAATTTCCTTTTATTTTCCTTTTCCCTCAATTTTTGAAACTTTGCATTTCAAAGGGTTGTATTCAACAATTTCTTTTTCTCTTTTCTGCTTTTTCTCCATGCCACCAAAAGAAGAACCAACTTCAATTGTTCTTACCAGAAGGGAAATATTAACTGAGCCACACTTTTCAAGCACATTCTTAAAGAAATTTTCAAATTCTTCATCACATTCAGCTAAGCTCTTAAAATATGATTATATATGTTTGCATACCAGTTTGTTCGCTTTCCACACCACATTGTCAATCTTTGGGAAACAATTCAAGAAATACATTACTAAACATATAATCAGAGTACTGAACCTGAAAGGGTAGCCTCTCTTGTTTTTTAGTTTTCCATTCTCCATTAGTTGATCCTTTATCAATCTACATAGGTCAAAGTCCCAACCTTCAATTATCATCTTGTGAGAAATGTAGACTATGCCAGCCGAGGTCGCTCCTTCTCGGTTTCTGAAAAAGACTTTATATGAAATTTTTTGTGCAATGTACTTAGTAATAGGATTCTTGATTGTCACAATTATCATTTCCCTCTTATCTCCAATTATTCCAGTTAGGGTTTCAACTTCTTTGTTCCAGATGGATTTCTTCCTTGGTATATGTCCAATTTTGCATAATCCAGTAAAATTCTCAATTACTTCCTTTGAGATGATGTAGGGTTTTTCCAAAGTTAAAGTATCATCATGCAATCTGCTCAGGACGAATTTAACAAATTCCACATTCTCAAAGTATGGAAACTCATTTCAAATATTTAAATTCCTATGTTTGGCTTCTCTCAATTGCTTGAATTCATTGGGTAATAACAGATTCCTTATGGACCTAATATTTCCATTACTGTATTTGTCCAAAATGATCGACCCTTTGATTTGTTCCATTTTCCTTTTTGCACTTAAGTTTAACAACCGTACACCAAATTATATGAAAATTTTGAAAACAACTAAAATGCCTAATAGATTTTGAGAGTTGCCAACGAATTGATTTCACTATTTCAAAATTCTTCTACTGAGTGCTCTCCTTCTTTTCTTCTTCAATGCACGGTTCCAACTCGAGTTTTATAGCTCACACACTTATAATAAATGCATTTTCCCTATTTTTTCTAGGTGCTCTATTTTCTTAGACAGCGACAAAAAAATTCTTTTGTGGACCTATGAATTCACTGAATTTTCTTGTGAAAGTTCTCCAAAACTTCTACATATTATTAATACACCTTTTTTACCATTCTTCATGTTTTAGTACCAACTATGGATAGGGGAGGAAATATTTTCTTGAAAAACTCTCCCTAGGCTAGTGGCCTAAAATCAATTACCAAAAGAATTACTAGAAGCAGGTTCCGGCGTAGAACCATTTCCAACACCAAAATCATCCGTCCTTACCCATTTCTTCTTCATCTCATCCCTTATCTTATCTGCAGTCACTTTTTCTTTTCCTTTGTCATCTTTCTGTATATTTTTTCCTTTGTATACTAGACCTCTTCTATCCACATTTTTGTTTCTATAGAATCTTGCAATGTGACCATATTTATTGCAATTGAAGCACCAATATTTCTTGTCCAGACCAATCATTCCATTGATTTCTTCTTGATCTAAATTGATTAGCAATATGTCCAAATCTTCCACATGTGTAACATTCAACATTCTTCCTATTCATAGAGTAGTTTGACACATTTCTACATTCATTTGATTTATGACCAAACTTTTTGCATTTGAAACATTGACCAAAAGATGATGAATCTCTTGATTTCATACTACTTCTACACTAAGTAGCCATATGGCCAAATTTATTGCAAGAAGAATAGTATCCATTAAATTTTTGAGCATTAGTTTGTCTTACTAGATACCTTCCACCTTTGTTCATTTGGTTTCCTTGTCTGAAATTCTTTTGTCCGTGTCTAGAACTTTCTCCTTTTTCATATCCAAGACCGCTCTTATCATTTCCACTCTTTTGTCCTTGAGTTAGCTCATCAAGCTTCACTGAACTGGTCTTAAACTTCTCCTTGTATTCATTTGCAGTAGTAAGTTCACTTCTGAGAGTAACAATCTAATTACCAAGTTCTTCTTCATTGTTTCTGGATCATTGCAGTTCTCTTTCCAACTGAGTGAATTCTTCATTTATTCTTCTATGTTCATCATATTTCTCTTTTAAGGACTAAGCTAGATTCTCCTCATTCTTCTTCCTTTCTTCAATCTCTGTAGTCATCTTCATCACCATAGATTCCATCTCATGTTTTAGTGTAGCATTTTCTTTGGCAAGTTTTTCACATTCTTCAATTATTTCCTTCAAGGTCTGATTTAGGTGAGTATCATCCATGTTTTCACTTTCTTGTTGCTTGATATGATCACATAGATCCTTCATTTTCTTCCTGGATACAATCTGATCCTTTAATGACTAAATGAATTTCTTAGCATCCCTAAGATTTGGTTTCAATTCCTGGACTTCTTTAGACTAATCAAGGTCATCAAGTGCCACCAAAATTTGCTGCTAAAGACTACCAAATTCCATCACATTCCAAGATCCACCTCAAGATGCTAAACTTCTTCTGAGGAACCAGATGCTCTGATACCAATTGTTGGACTCAAAGAGTGGTGTGAATCAGTGTTCAACAAATCTTAACTTTATTAATCTGAAACTTAAACCATTATGACAATAAATTTTAAAGGAAAGATGCAAACATTCAAAGGAAGCATTCATAACACCATAACACAAGGATTTTTTGCATGGAAACCCTATTAGGAGAAAAACCACGGTGGAGGTTAATCCACAATTTGAGTACTCAAATAAATTTCTTACAAAAGACAATGCACTTGTATTTAGGCACACTACCTAGAGCTCATTGCTCAAAAGGAAGGCTCACTGCCTTACAAAATTTTTGATTAAAACCATCTAAAGGATGAACTGAGGTAGTAGCATCTATTCATGCTAGGTTAGAGTTCTGATGAAGCTCCTAGATTAGATTTTGGATCCTTTTTTTTGACTCTACACTTCGCTCTACTATGCTCTACTCTGGACTATTTTTCTCTTCACATCACACATAGATAAATTCACACTATTACTCTGCTGAATTTCACACCAGACATTCACTATGTTCGATACCACCACTATATCCACAAAAAAAAATGATAAAACCGATCTCATATATATATCCACTATCAAGGATTTGAACATTTGCATGTCGGCTTCATAAAACATTGAGTTCTTTTCAAAAGTTGGCTAGATCCACCACTAATTATTTATGCACATCCTCCAAAGTTGGTTAATACATAGAGAGGATCCAAAAAAGAATAATCGAGCACGAAAACCTTTAATTAATTACTCCTTATACATTCACAATTACTAGTTTCGCAAGCTCGACCTTCAATCATAGATAACCAACAAATTAGTGTACCAAATCTCCTAGATCACATACCAGTGAATGTGCATCAATATAATTTTAGAATAGGGTAATAGAAACATCAAAAAACATTCCTTAGAGATCCACAACTCAAAATAATAGTCTGGTGAGGTATTCAGATCAACATTTATGCCTTTAACTGAATGCCCTATTCTTTACTCTATTTTGTCGGTGTAAAACAAATCTATATTGTATATCGGATGCATGACTTAGGTTGCCATCAATGACAAAACTTACAAGCCATATTCCAATGTAGAGTACATGGAGCTATATTTGTGAATTTTTAGTTGTTTTTTTGCCAAGTTCTTTGAGAAAATTTAAGAAATAATGAAAGCAGTGATGGGTGTGTGTTATAAGTGTGCTCTGATATTGTGCTCTGTATTTCTTCTATGTTGATCCTATTCCTATGTGGATCTATGGTATTGTTCATGAGATTCAATGGATAATATATTCTAAGTTTTATCTTTTGGATCGATGGAGAATCAAATATGTGTTCACTGGTGTGTGAACTGGTTTGACAAAACTATTTATTTGTGGGATGGGAGAAATGTTTTGGCTCCACAATTCTTTGTTGTTTTGTTTCAGATCTTGTGTATCTGAGAGATGTTTTATACTATTGGTTTCTATGTTTAGATAAACATTCTTGTGATTTGGCACTTTGTAAGACTTGCTCCTGAGCTCCTATGTGTTGCTAGTTGAAGTGGTTGGACTCTGAAGAATATTCTATATTTGAAGATTGTTGTAGTTTTTGTGGATGAACCTGAAGGTTTCTTAGAGATGGCAAAATTTCTAGTGAAGTGTGTTGAATGATCCAAGTGTGATCATCTTTCTAGAGATTTTCTTACTTCAAAGATCATTGGTGTTTTCATTAGGTTTGGATGACCTGGTGTCTACACATTACATAAAGATTTTCATTGAATTAAGGAAGTGTGTGATTGATCCAAGATATTGTTTGGGTCCTAATTAAATATGTAATTGGTCCTCTCTGATTCTTATCCACCATGGGAATATAGAGTAGTTGACCGAATTTAAATTTTTAAATTGAAGGATGTTTATCCAACCTTGGAGAATGCTTCCAGGGTTGAAGATGGTATAAAATCAAGTCAAGATCTTGTGAATTGATGTATGGATGAGAATAAGAAAGAGTAGTGTGCGAACAAGTTTGAAAAGTAGAGTGTGTAAGAGAGAATCAAGGCAACAGTACTTTGATGTGTTAGATTCATAAAAGTAGTGAGATGGAGGTGTCTACTATCTTCTGATCAAGTTGCGAATGTGTGGAACCTTTTGTATTGGATCTTTATTTATCTTTTATTTTTTTGTAGGCAGTGAGCCTCCTTCTGGATAGTGAGTCCTATTTTAGGAAGTGAGCCTTTGTATCCAGGCAGTGATCCCTCTGGTAGTGAGCCTTTGTATCTGGTATTGCATTATTACTATATTGTGAGCTAATCCTCACCGTGGTTTTTCCCTCATTGGGTTTTCCATGTAAATCTAGTGTCTCTGGTGTTTACTTTTTGTTATTTGCATTTCATGTTTACACTTTATAACAGACTAGATTAAGGTGGAATTAATTAAGGTTAGAAGTAAATATATTTGATACAACTAATTCACCCCCCCCTCTTAGCTGTCTTGTGTATTTCAACAATTGGTATAAGAGCTCTGGTTCCTCAAAGAAAATATTAACCACTTGAGGTAGATCAAATGGAAGACAAGTTGTGAATCCCTATTTTTGATGGAGTTGATTATAGTGACTAGAAAGAGAAGATGAGAGGTTATATGGTTTATCTTGGTTTCAAGACCTGGAAAGCTATGGAGACAAAGTATGTTGCACCATTCGCTGGTCCTTCCTCTATAGATGATATTGTGGCTTATGAGGAGAATGAAAAGGAAAGGTATGCTATCTTCAGTTCTCTATCTAGAACTGAAAGGATTAAAGTTATTTCTTTAGGCACTGCTCATGAAGTATGGGAAAAATTGAAATACATTTATGAAGGAAATGATAGCATAAAATTGTCAAGGAAGCTAATAGCTAAGCGGAAATTTGAGAACTTGAGAACAAAATAGGGTGAAGATATTACAAACTATTATCAAGGAATTAAACTTGTAGCAAATGAGATCAAGAATCAAGGTGGTACTATGTCAGATAAAGATATAATTGAGAAGATCCTGATGACCCTACTAGAGAATTATAGTGACAAAGTATTTTCTATTGAAGAATCATATGATCCAAAGGTATTTACTAAGGAGCACCTATTTGGTATCTTGACTGCATTCGAGATGAGAAAATATTCAAGAAATAAGGAGGAAACTGAAATAGCCTTTAAAAAAATGAAGATAGGAGATGACTCAGATGATCATGGTTTAGAAGAGTTGGAAGCAAACTTCACAAAGAAATTGAAGAAATGTACTAGTAAATACAAAGGTATGGTTCCCTTTAAGTGTTTCAGTTGTGGAAATATTGGTCATTATGCCTCAAGATTTCCTAATAGAGCTACAGACAAGAAGAACAAAAATGATAATAACAATTACAGAAATAAGAAGGATAGGAAGTTCAAGAAATTATATTATGTCAAAGAAGATGCAGGAATTTTTGATGATGAGTTTGATTTTGAGGAGGATAAAGATGAATGTTTATTTTTAGCCCTGGAAAGTAAAGTTGTATTTGCTAACCATGGAAGAAGTGAAAATGAATCTGGTTCGGAGAGAAAGAAGGATGAGATAGATGGTACTTTGGTAACTAATTTTCATGCTAGATAGGATGAAGAGTTTTGGGTAATTGATAGTGGGTGTTCAAATCACATGACTAGAGATAAGAGTAATTTCACTAAACTTGAAAAGTATGATGGAGGAATAGTTATGTTTGGAGATGACTCTAGTGCTAAGATTGTTGGTAAAGGAACAATTAGTTTTGATGGAAAACATAGTACTAATGATGTCTATTATGTTAAGGGTTTAAGGCATAATATATTAAGTGTTAGAAAGATGTGTAGCAAAGGATTTAAGCTTGTGTTTTAGGATAACACCTATGAGATCAGAAAATGATCCAAAACTATCGTAGCAGTAGGAAGAAGAACTCATGGAAACATCTATTAGATTAAGAGTGGTGATGGTCAGTGTTCTGTTTCACAGATTAATGAAAGTTGGCTATGGCACCAGAGGATGGGACATGTAAACTTCAACAATCTCATTAGGATCAGTTCTAAGGAAGCTGTCAAAGATCTTCCTAAAATCACAAGGCCCTCAAATTCAATTTGCGAAGTTGTTAGTTGGGAAAACAAACAAGAAGAAGTTTTAAAGGAAAACAACTATCATCTACCGAAATGATAGAACTAGTTCATACAGAACTTTGTGGTCCTACAATAATAGGAATCCTTAATGGAGATAGGTACTTTATGCTCTTGATTGATGATTCTCTAGGATGACATGGGCTCTTTTTCTTAGAGAGAAAGCTCAGGAACTTGATAGATCCAAGGTATTCAAGGAAAGAGTAGAGAATGAGGTAAACTCGAGGATAAAATGTTTAAGGTCTGATAGAGGTGGAGAATTCACTTTTGATGAGTTTAATGCATTCTGTGAAGAAAATGGCATAAAGAGACATTATTCTTCCCCTCAAACCCCTCAACAGAATGGAGTTGTGGAAAGGAAGAACACGACTATATAAGAGACTGCCAGAACAATGATGGAATAAGTGAATGTTCCTGATGTGTACTGGAGAGAAGCAATCCACACTGATGTATACATTCTTAACAGAGTTCAGATCAGAGGTAACAACACTAAGACTCCTTATGAGTTATGGTTTGGTAAGAATCCTACTATTAAATACTTTAAAGTGTTTGGAATAAAATGTTACATTAAAAGAGATGATGAAAATCTTGGGAAGTTTGATGCTAGATGTGATGAAGGAATATTTCTTGGATATTCAAATAACAACAAGGCATATAGATTCTTTAATAAAAGACTAAGGAAAATAGTGTAAAGTGCTAATGTAAGGGTTGATGAAGCTATGTACAGACCTGTTGAGACAAATGAAGTTGAATCAAATGATTCAATCTGTGAGCATGTGCAAGAAGAAGAAAATGAAGATAAAGAACAAAGTGATGAAGAGGAGATTCTGGAACCTCCACTTAAGACTACTAAATATGTATAGAGAAATCATCTAGAGGAATAGATAATTGGAAACATAAGAGAAGGTGTAAAGACAAGAAGCAAACTGGTTGAGTTAAACTTGTGTTTAGTTTCTAAGATAGAACCTAATATTATGAGTGTAGCATGTAATGATGAGAGTTGGGTCAGAGCAATAAAATAGGAACTACAACAAATAGAGAAGAGTGAGACATGGGAACTAGTCCCTAGACCTATAAACAAGAATGTAATTGGTTCAAAATGGGTATTCAGGAATAAGTTGAATGAAGAAGGTGAAGTAGTAAGGAATAAAGAAAGACTTGTATGCAAAGGATATTCACAGGTTGAAGGAATAGATTTTGAAGAGACATTTGCACCTGTAGCAAGAATGGAAGCCATTCGGATGTTCTTGCCATTTTTCAGCTAATAAAGACTTCAAGATATACTAGATGGATGTCAAGTTTGCATTTTTGAATGGAGAATTAGAAGAAGAAGTGTATATGGAGAAACCAAAATGTTTTGAGCTATCAGTCGAACTAGAAATGGTCTGCAAGTTAAAAAAGGCACTATATGGACTTAAACAGGCTCCCAAAGCTTGGTATTCAAGGTTGGATAGATACTTGACACATCAAGGATTCAATAAAGGATCTATAGACAACAATCTTTACTTTAAATTTGAGAAAAACAAAATGTTGATAGTTGTGGTATATGTTGATGACATTATCTTTGGTGGAAATGAAGGTATGTGTAAGAAATTTGTAGAAGAGATACAAAAAGAGTTTGAAATGTCTATGATTGGTGAGTTGAATTTCTTCCTTGGACTTCAAGTAAGTAAAACTAATAAAGGGATATTCATTTCATAATCTAAGTATATTAAGGAATTCTTGAAGAATTTTCGAATGGATGACTCCAAACCTATCTATACCCCTATGGTAACTGGATGTAAGCTAAGCAAGGATGATGAATCTTCTAAAGTTAATTAGAGAATGTATAGATCTATGATTGGTGGACTGATGTATCTTACTGCTACTAGACTAGATATCATGCATGAAATATGTTTAGTTGAAAGATTTCAAGCAGAACCTAAGGAAGCACATGTTATAGCTATGAAGAGGATATTTAGATATCTTAAGGGAACTCTAGATTATGGACTATTGTATCTGAAGGATAATGATTTCACATTGAATTCCTACATTGATGTAGATTGGGCTAGTTGTGTAGATGATTGGAAGAGTATAAGTGGCGGTGCATTCTTCCTTGGAGAAAGACTGGTTTCATGGTTGAGTAAGAAATAGGATTAATTTTCTTCATCCATTGCAGAAGCTGAGTACATTACAACAACATCCTATTTTCCATAGGTACTTTGGATGAAGAAAACCTTGAAGGACATAGGTGTGACATGTGATGACCCTATTTATATATTTTTTGACAATACAAGTGCTATAAACATTTCAAAGAATACATCAATGCATTCTAGGACAAAACACATATCTATTAGATATCACTTCTTGAGGGAGGTGTTGCAGAATGAAGTTAGACTTGAATATGTACCTATCAAGGAACAAATTGCAGACATATTCACTAAGGCCCTTCCAAGGATACTTTTGAGTATCTTAGGTGGAAGTTAGGGGCTACTTCCCCTCCTTCCTTGAACTAAGTACACATGGAGGTGCAGCAGTCCAGTGGATTCACAGATTCTCTTGATCTAGACTAATGATTATGGTCTACTCCTAAGGGGTAGTAGAGAGATGCATTGTTGTAGTATGTGATGTGATTGCACTCCTCAGGGGGAGTGATTAGAGCTTTATATGGAAAAAAAATTCATGCAAAATTTCCTTTGCTATCGATGTCAAAGGGGGAGAGAAAGTCATGTGAAAAAGTTGAAAAGGGAGAGAGTTTCTTGTAAGAAGAAGAGAGAAGAAGAAGCAAGAGATTGTGTATGTTGTCTTTGATGGTTTTTCACATCATGTGTTTCCATCAATGACAAAGGGGGAGAATGTTGCAAGTATGGAAGTGTATGGTGGTGTTGTCATTAATATTGTCATTGATGTCAACACAGTTTAGGTTGTTTGCATATGGTACTTGTATAGTTGAGATACTGTAGAAGTTCTTAGAGTACATGGAGCTATATAAATGAAGTTGTAGTTGTGTTTTTTCCAAGTGCTTTTGAGAAAATTTAAGAAATAATGAAAGTAGTGTTGGCTATGTGTTCTAAGTGTGCTCTGGTATTATGCTTTGCATTTCTTCTATGTTGATCCTATGCATGTGAAGATCTGTAGTATTGTTCATGAGCTTTAATGGATAATATATTCTAATTTTTAACTTCTCGATCGATGGAGAATGAAAGATCTGTTCACCTATGTGTGAACTGGTTTGACATAACTATTTGTTTATGGTCTAGGAGAAATATTTTGGCTTTGTAGTTCTCTGATGTTTTGTTTCAGATCTATTGGATCTGGGAGATATTTTATACTGTTGGTTTCTATGTTATAAAAAACGTTCTTGTGATTGGGCACTCTAGAAGACTTTCTCCTGAGCTTATGTGTGTTGTTGGTTGGTCCAGTTGGACTAGTGAAGAATATTCTATGTTTGAATATTGTTGCAATTATTGTGGATGAACCTAAAGGTTTCTTAGAGATGGTAATTTTTTTGGTGAAGCTCGATGAATGATCCACGTGTGATCATCTTGCTAGAGATGTGTGTACTTCAAAGATCATTGGTGTTTGCATTAGGTTTGGCCGACCTAGTGTCTACACATTACATAAATATTTGCATTGAATTAAGGAAGAATGTGATTGATACAAGATTTTGTTTGGGTCCTAATTAAAAGTGTAATTAGTCCTCTCTCATTCTTATCCACCACAGGAATTTTGAGTAGCTAACCTAATTTGAATTTGTAAATTGAAGGATGTTTAGCTAACCTTGGAGAATGCTTATAGGGTTGAATATGGTATAAAAGCAAGTCAAGATCTTGTGAATTGATGTATGGATGAGAACAAGAAAGAGTAGTGTGTGAACAAGTGTGAAAAGTAGAGTGTGTAAGAGCGAATCAAGGCAAAAGTACTTTGATGTGTTAGATTCTTGAAAGCAATGAGCTGACGGTGTTTACTATCTTCTGATCATGCTGTGAATGTGTGGAACCTTTTATGGTGGATCTTTATTTATCTTTTCTTTTTATGTAGGTAGTGAGCCTCCTTCTAGATAGTGATTCCTATTGTAGGTAGTGATCCTTTGTATCTGTGCAGTGAGCCCTCTGCTAGTGAGCCTTTGTATTTGGTATTGCATTATTACTATATTGTGAGCTAATCCTCGTCGTGGTTTTTCCCTCATTGGGTTTTCCATGTAAATCTAGTGTCTTTGGTGTTTACTTTATGTTATTTTAATTTCATGTTTACACTTTATAACAAACTGGATTAAAGTGGAATTAATTAAGGTTAGAAGTAAAGAGATTTGATACAACTGATTCACCCCCCTCTTAGTTGTCTTGTGCATTTCAACAACCACTTCATGTCATGATCACCTTCCATCTCATAACCAAGAGCACACTATAGCATATTCCCCATCCCATGATCCTACCCCAAGTTAAGATCAAATCATCCCTTCATCTCCATATCATTATCCAAATCCCCCATAAGATCCCATCACCTCTATCCAAGCTACCCATGAACCCCCTACTTATCAATTGGGTTCCTCCACTTTCATCCATGTTGGTCTACTCCAAGAGCCTATCATCCCTTCCATAAAATATCCCCCTCAAGATGGAATTGTATCTTTCTTCCAAAATAATAAGTATCCCATTGGTAAAAAGATTTTCCAAGCCATACATTATCAAGGCAAAGGGTTGAGCCTCCATGAGCAAGGTGATGGGTTTGGTTATAAGTATATTTTTTTTTCTTTTCATATACTTTTAAGACATTCTACCTATTTTTTTAAAGTATCTTTTAGGACAATACTTCCATAATATGTTATCCTTTCATACATATCTTGCAACCCTGAACCCATTTTGTAAAAATGAAATATGGTGAAAATACTTGTAGCATTGCCTGATTTAAATATGGATATATATGTGTATGAATGAAATGATGTGATTTAAATATGGTAGTTAGCTGCATATGTATGTATATGGATTAATCTCTTTGCAACTCAGCATTTGGTAACAAGGTAAGAGTGGTTTTAGCAAGAACTAAAGTAGAAGAATAGGGGATTAATGAAGTTCAAGCCGTTTAGAGTATAGGAAGTTGTGAAGCTGAGCGTGGTCATTATGGAAGGAATAAATTCTAGAATATATTTATTCTTCAATATTGGAAATTTTCCTATGTGTTTCACATGCAAGCTGTCCTTATTTGAATAGGTCTCTTTTTCCTTTTTCAGCTAGATGAATAAGTCAATCATTATTCCATCTCCTCGTATCTAGGAATGGGATTTATGATTGTACTTAGTTAGTTAGAATAAGACTCTCCCTATTTTGTATAAAGATAGGGGATGCGTTCATAGTTTAGTGAGTTGATTTTGTTACTAGTTACTAGTAATTGGTTGTTTTCCAGTTTTTTAGTTATTCAAAGACATGTTGTTACAATGATATTATGAAATAAAATATGCAAGAAGGATTTTGTCTGATACCTAGATTATGCAATGGATTGAGTTGTATGATTTATGGATGTGTGAGAATCTTAGCTAGATCTGGTTTTTAGTTAAGTGAAGCAATATTCTAAGCTACCCACTTAGGTATTATTCTTCACTTTAATTATCTATTTGTTCAATTATGCATTTCCAGTAATTTTGTTTTCATTGTTTTACATGTACAATGCAAGTATAATGGTTTATGATTATTTAAGGTTTTAGTTGTTCATGAACAAAGATAATCATAGTTCTTCGAAGATTAGGAATAGTTCTTTTATCATTTTAAGTAATTTTAGATTAGTTTTGTACTCGTAGATCTTTAGCAGTCACCTACAACTTATGGTGGAAGTACCCATAGCCACTAGGTTATGTAACCACTTCCATTGTATTCTTGCAATTCTATCAAATTCTAGCAAGGTAGAATAGTTTGAATAAGTTTGTGTAGAGTAACTTAGGTTAACACAAGCCCATGAAGGCACATATAGTGTTGTATTATCAAAATTTTATGCTCCTTGGTTGATAATTTAATGTAGGCTAGCAATGTCAAGAGAATTGTTTAGCTTGGCACACCCCTAAATTATGTAAAATTTACCAAGTCTATAACACATTATTTTGCCTCTACATTTTTTGCCTCATTATCGTGGATGGTGCTACCTTCATAGGCCTATTTTCACAAGTTTTCATAATTAATTTTCTATTTTTGCATTAGGACTAATATATTTCATCATCAAAACAAAACTTGGAGTATACTAACATTGTACATGGATGTTTCCATACAAAGACAAATCTACCATATATAGAGGTAGAGAGATAACCAAGGAAGATTCATCCCTACTAAAACTCAAGATAGAGAATATAATGGTGGTTTTGTTGAATATACTATGGTGATTGTTGAAAGAGTAGACACTACCTTTCCATCTTCATCATCATCATCTTCCAAACCTACTAAAGGGACCTTCTGAACAATGGGAGATGCAACAGTAGATCCACCAGATCATGGAACTTTTGAGTTCCCTATTGATGACCAAGCTAGAGCTACAATGCTGAAAAACATTTCACCATCAACATTACCAATATTTCATGGCTTGGTAACTGAGGACCCAGATACCTTTCTCTTTGAGTTTGATTATTTGTGTAAATTTTATGATAACACTACTGATGCCCACCGAATCAAGCTCTTTATAGCTACTCTTAAGGATGCTTCCCTCCAATGGTTTATGGGGCTTGGCAGGGATGGTTCCAAATTGGGACACAATGAAGAAAAATTTCTTGGAGAAGTACAAGGACTACTGCATAGGATTATACCAGAGAAGAGATGATATTTTCTCAATGTCTCAAAAAGAGGATGAACCATTGGAAGATTATATATAAATATTTCAATTTTCTTTGAAGAAGAACCCACAACATAAACTGTCAAAGGAATCCCTTAAACTGGTATTTATAAGAGGGATTAATGAAGAATGTATGGATGCTCTCAACCTTATTGGGGGAGGTGACATTTCTATAGGTCCATTTGAAGACATTTGTAAAGTTTGTAAGAATTATTCAAGGACCCTTTCTAGGAAAGCAAGAGGGGAAAGATCATCCATCACAAGTCCTCTAATAGGGTCTCCAAAGTTGAAATCAATAATTTATTGTTCAACATGAAGTGGGATATCATCATCCATCTAGCAACACACTTGGACACTCTCCATATCAAAAAGAAGTAGGAGGATGAAGAATCCATGCTCATTGAGTACTATCTTAACTGTAGGCGGAGGAAAGCTAGTTGTAAGTGCAAACGAGTGGCTAGTATCCAACAAGAAAAGATTGAGAAACCAGACTTCCAGGTAATGGAAGGAGATAATGGAAAATATTTCTACATAGCATAAATGAGGCCTTGGAAGTGGAGACAAGGTATGCCACCAGACCCCCTTTCTTTTAATCCATCTCTCCCTTCGGGAAATCCAAAATTTTCTACTTGGAACTATGAGCCCTGGCAAAAAAATCAAAACTAGTGGCATAATACTCAACAATGGCCACAAGCCCAGCTTAATTAGAACTAGCAGCCAAAACCTTGGCCATAAAAAAACTTTCAAAATTCCAACTACAATCAACAATGGCCAACCCACTAGAATCAATGATAGCCTTAGTAGCAGAAAGGTCAGCCATGGTAGCAAAATATGAATTACTAGCAGCCTATGCTACCTCCTCCTCCACCCCATCAACAAGCTCTAATGCCACCATCAAATTCTCAATCTTAGCTACCTAAACCATCTTAGATACCCACCCAGCCTACACCAAGCCCTAACACTAAGCTTTTTCAATAGGCTTACACTAACAAAGATTTCCAATACCCCACTTATGGGGTAGAGGTGAGTAACCTTCATCCCATACCAAGGAAGCAACTTACAAGACCTTCATCTCCCAAAATTACAGAATTAGAAGATGAAGAACCTACAAAGGAAGCCTCTGATAACCAACCTTTGGAATCCCAGTCCAATCAAGGTCTCTAGACCACATCACATTTGAAGCCTCCATTCCCTGAACATTTGGCTATCTAGCAACAACACACTCTGACTAAAATAGACCTTCTAAGCTAGTTAAAGGATGTTAGGACCAAAATCCCTTTGATCCAATCTATCAAAGATATTCTCATCTATACTAAGACTATTAGGGATCTCTGCATTAAAAATCAAAGGAGGAAGAGAAAGGACTCACATACAGTCCATGTTTTGGGTAACCTTACTGATATAATGTTGGGAAATATAACTATTCCCAAATATATAGATTTTGGTAGTCCAATTGTGGATGTTAAATTCAATGGGACCCTTATTAAAAATACTTTGATAGACCTATGTGCTGCAATTCATGTGATGACCAAGGAAACCATACCATTACTATAGTTAGCCAACCTTGGGCCTACTTGGATAGTTTTACAATTAGCTGATAGGTCTATAGTTAAGCCTAAAGGAGTTATTAAGGACCTTTTCATTGCATTAGATTCTTGGGATTACCCTGCTGAATTTATAGTACTTCAGCCCAAAGTTAATCTAGATGGTTATCCACTAATCTTAGGCCAACCTTGGTTAGCCATAGCCGATGCATTCATAGGCTATAGGCCAAGAAAAATGGTCAAATCCAATAGAACTATAACCAAGAACCTAGTACTCTATCCACTAGCTCAGCCACATCAAGACCTTGAGCAAACCATTTGGCCACACCTAGATTATGAGGGAAGATACTTATATAGACCTTAATAACCATTGAACATAGCCCTCTACTGGATATTCAAGATGATGATAAGTTGATTTCTCATATCATCCCAAATGACCACGGAAGGCACCCACAACAATAGGGTTCTCTATCCTATTTGCATGATCCTTTGGAAAGAATAATACCTACAAATTCCACACAAGAGGTATCTCAAATAATATGTACTTTGTTTCCCCAACAATGCTTGCCAATAATACCTAGCCTTGATTTTTCCTCTATACAAGACATGTCTATGCAATTAGAGATCAATCCTAGAAAGATGTTGAATGTTAATAATGCATTGACTGATGAACAATAGAAATCCTTGCACATTGTGCTGTAGACACATGTAGCAACTTTTGCATGGGATTATAATGACATGAAAGGAATTGATCCTACCTTATGCATGCAAAATATTTACATCAATGATGGCTATAGACCCATAAGGCAGCCACAAAGGTGCATGAATCCAACTCTTAGAGCAATTGTGAAAGTTGAACTACAAAGTCTTTTAAATGCAAGATTCATATATCCTATCTTAGATAGTGAGTGGGTTTCACCATTGGTCATAGTACCTAAAAAGGGTGGTAAATGGAGAGTTTGCATTGACTATAAGGATCTCAATACTACCACTAGGAAGACCATTTTCCATTGCCATTTATTGACCAATTTCTAGATTCTTTGGTAGGGAAGAAATATTTCTCTTTTCTTGATGGTCTCAGTGGTTATAACCAAATTAAGACTACACCCAAAGATCAAGATAAAACCATGTTTACCTATCCCTGGGGTACCTATGCATATTTTGTTTTACCTTTTGCTTTGTGCAATGCTCTAGCTACATTTCAAAGAGTAGTGCTTAGTATATTTTCTGATTTTACACATGATAAGATGGATTTATATGGATGATTTCACCACATATGGTGAAACATTTGATGTGGATTTGAAAAATTTAGAAACAGTCTTGGAAAGATGCACTGAAAACAATTTATCATTGAGCAATGAGAATTGTTTTATGCTAATGATAGAAGGTATTTTCTTGGGACATTTTATTTCTAGTGTAGGGAGACAATTTGACCCCAAGAATATTAAGATCATATCTACACTGCCTGTCCCTCAAAAACCAAAAGATGTGAGAATATTTCTTGGGCATGTAGGTTATTACAGGAGATTCATTCAAGATTACAGTAAAATAGTTGCTCCTTTGTTTACTTTGTTGACAAAGGATATTGAATTTGGGTGGACTCTAGATTGTTAGCAATCCTTTGAGAAGTTGAAAGCAACTTTGACTAATGCACCAATTTTAAGAGGTCCAAATTGGACATTGCCATTTCACATTCACACTCATGCATCAGACTTTGCAATTGGAGTTGTCCTAGGACAAAAAGAGGGGAATAAATAGTATGCCATATATTATATCAGCAAAAACCTACAAGGAGAAGAATTCAAATACTCAGTGACTAAGAAATAAATGCTTGTTGTTATTTATGGGCTGATGCAAGAAGTTGGATCCACAAATAGTTCAAAAAATGGAAGTTTTTTTGTTGTTTTTCAGAATTTTTCACACTTGGACTGAAAATTTGAGGCACTTACACAATGAATCTTAAAAAAAATCAATAATATGAAATTTTGAATTTTGAATCTAGTTTCCAAATATGTAATTTATTCAAATACACCGATGATAGAAATTAAATTTTGATAGGGATGTATAAAAACCACTTTTTAAAAGTCTTTTTTTTACACCATACCATGCACATGTACAGACATGACTTTTTGACCCAAATAAAAGTATTTTTCTAATACCTTTTGGGGAAAGAAAGTTAACAACATGAAGATTGATGAAGAATTGTTTTTGTAAAAAAAAATTGAATATTTTTTTTTTATTGGCCTTAATTGTTGTTTTTAAAAATCAACGTGTACGGACAACATAATTGGACCTAAACTAAATATTTTTTGACTTTTTTTTCATTGTGTAGAGAATTGTCTAAAGATTGATGCTATATAATTTTTTTACAAGAAACTTAACCAAAAAAAAATTATTAAAAAACAAAAAATGCCTGATATTTCAAGTTTAAGGACTACTTTGCTTAGAAATTAATTAAAAAATAACAAATATAATCCAATATTAATAAAAATTGTATATTTGGAAACTAGACATCATTTTCTCTAATGGGTTTTAATTTTATAGATTGATTCAGAAAAAACGTCCATCATCCATATTGCCAAAGTTAGACATTCTTCTTCAATCTGCCTTAGTTTTTTAGTTGTAGGTCAAAGGCTAAGGGTCAGATTGCCAAGCCTTTCCCGAGCCTAAAACCAAGGCTACATGTGGGTTGGAGATTCAAATTTTTAATAACGCATATGCATTTTTAAAAATGCGTACGCATTACAAAATGCATATGCATTCTTTATTTGTTTGATTATTTTAAAAAATAAATTCTTTTTAGAAATGGGTACCCATTTTAAAATGCGTACGTGTTTTGAAATGCAAAACGTTTACGCATTTTCAAATGCATATGAGTTTTGCATTTCAAAACGCGTATTTGTTTTAAAATGGGTACCAATTTCTAAAAAATATTTATTTTTTTAAATAAGTGACTTGTACGTGTTATAAAATGTGTAGGCATTATATAACATGTACGCATTATAACATGTACATGTTTTTTAGCTCATACACATTTTTCTAGGCTCGGGTACTTGATTCATAACACATATACATTTTTTAATAACGCGTATGCATTTTCTGTGAGATTTTTTATTTGGCTGAAACTTCCCCTCTTTGTGGACCCAACTTCTTGCACTTACCCTTATCCCATTAACAAGTTCATACACTACATTATCGGTTATCAAGTATTCATGAACACATATCATACAACAATTAGATACTTGATGAATAAAATAGTGGTAGGTGGAAGACTTGTATAGTGGTTATTGTTGCTGCAAGATTTTGACATCACAATAGTTGACAAGCCTAGAAAAGATAATGTAGTTGTTGATTTCCTCTCTATATTGCCTACTCAATCACATGAAGGGGTAGTTGATGATTATTTTCCTAATGAGAATATATTTTCTCTAAATATACACACTCCATGGTATGCTAATATAGTTGACTACTTAGTAACAGGATAGATTCCAACTTACTTCTCTCCTAGGGAGAAAAGATAGTTATCAAATGCTTCTCTTATTCCTAGATTTTTGGATTCTTATTCTACACTTCCCTAGATAATATTATGAGAAGATGTCTCAGGGGGGATGAAGTGTTTCACATAATGAAAGCATGCCATGATGAACCTTGTGGTGGACATTTTGCAGCCAAGAGGACAACTTTCAAAATATTAACAAGATATTACTAGCCAACCCTTCACAAAGACTTTTTTAGGTATACTAGAAGCTATGATCGATGCCATAGAATGAGGATACCTACAAGAAGTGATGAAATTCCTTTGAAACCCCAACTAGAACTAGCTCCTTTTGATAAATGAGGCTAGATTTTATTGGCCCTATATCTTCCACTTCAAATAAAGAAGAGTATATACTAGTATGTACTGACTACTTGACTAAATGGGTACAAGTCAAAGCATTGTAGTTTGCTAGAGATGGAAATGTTGCAAAATTCTTATAGGAGGAAATCTTCACTAGGTATGGTGTTCTTAAGGAGATAGTGACTAGTCAAGGGCCACAATTCACATCAAACCTCATAGCCCAGCTAGTAAAAGAGTATTAGATAAGGCACAAGAAATCTACTCCATATCATCCTTAGGAAAATGAACAAGTTAAAGTTACAAACAAGGAGATTGAGAATATATTCAAAAAAATAGTCCAACTTCATAGAAGAGATTGGGTATCCAAATTACCATAAGCTATTTGGTTATACAAAATTACCTGGAAGACAACTATAGGGTTTACCCCTTATGAGTTGGTTTATGGAAAAACAAAAGTGTTACCTATAGAGTTTGAATACAAAACCCTCCATACATCAGTTGATTTAGGGATGGACTTGACAAAATCTCAAAAAGAAAGGTTATAGTATTTGAATGCTTTGGATGAAATCAAATTGCAGTCATTGCACCATACAGAGGTTGTTCAAAAATAGAGGATCAAATAGAATGACCAGTACATTAAGACTAAAGATTTTTTTGTAGTTGATTAGGCACTTCTATATGATTCTAGATATAAAGATTTTCCAAGGAAGTTATAGTCATGATGGCTAGTACCCTATGAAATACAACAGGTATTCCCTAATGGTTCAGTACAACTACAGACTATTGATGAAGTCAAATTTTCACTTTTGGTTAATGGTCATAGACTCAAGTTATATAAGAAACCACTTGAGCATGACGATTTCATCATGTCTCTAATCGATGAGTATGGTGTGCATAGTTTAGCTGATTCAAGATTCGTTCCATCAGTTGATGCTCCATAAAATGATGTTCCAATAGGAAGTGACTTACCCACCATGTCTAGTAGTACAAAGGTTGAGTTACACAACTCCACCTCTTAGATTACCCAAGCATAATTTCCCATGTTTTAAATCACATGCACACATCACATGATGTATGTAATAACATTGTTCTAACTTCAGAGGGACGTATACTTTGGTTTTATTAGGACCTATTTCCGGCGGGACCTATTAAGCATATTTTAGTTGAGGCTAGTGCATGGAGTACCTATAGCACCCATTGCATGCATGCTACAATCACTTGGAAGACTCAAATTGTTTTTACTATGAAATATCCTCAAACATACACTTGTCCTTTACTCCCTAATAAAGTGCATGTCACCAATACAACTACCACTTTTCATCAACTCTTATGCAATAAATGTACATCACATCACTTGTACATTGTGATATGTGCTCTTTCAATTCACAAATGTTTTGAGATTTGATTTCCATTTTCCATGTATGATAGGTAACTATTGACATAGAATTTTGCATGTAGCAGCAGTCTTATGGGAAACTTAGCTATTGGGGGACATTGTGCACTAGCTAAGTGACCTCCTGGATTTTATCAAAGCTGGCTCTTCGTTTAGTGGCAAGAAAAAGGTTAGAAAGATAGCAAGAATGTAAAAAATACACTACAGGCGATGCACCAAGATCATAGATGAATTTCAATAGAGCACAGTGCAAAATGCAAAGACCAGAACCACCAAAATGCTGTTAATTAGGTTATTTTTCTCAAAAGAACTTGTCACATAAAAATACCCTCTTATTTGCATAATATAATCAAGCATAACTTTGTCTAACATAGAGGAGTTGAAGAAACATGATCTATATTCATTGAGCTACGAAAGTTATAGAAACTGAAGAACAGGCATTCATACGAAAAGAAGATAACAACACAGTCCAATAGTTCTAACAAATGCTTGAAAATAGAAAGGCCGAATTTATTTGGCATAGTCTGAAGTCTTCAAATTAAATGAAATTATTACAACGGCTTTCTTCCCAGTGTTCAGGAGTTTTTTGAAAACTTAATCAACAACCAAAATAAAAGAAACATGGCCATATTTATGGGCCAGCCCATCACTTGAAAATGCATCGACATAAAAGAAAACCACAAGTAGAGACCAATGGCTCAGATCATCTTGAGCTACCATAGCAATCATCAACTAGCCAGTAGCATGTCAGTGAATCCATGACATAGAATGGAAAACCACGCAACAACAAGAGAGAACATGCAGCACCGCAACAAGAAACTCGGCAGCAAGCGAGTACCAAAAGTCAAGCGGCATTTCCAAGGTAACTGGCGCAGAAGCAGTCACCACGTGTCACTCAGACGGAGCCTAGAAAAAAGATGAAAAGATGCCTAGTAGAAATCCTTGAGAGGGAGCCATGTGGAGCACTCTGAGCAAAATAAAGTATGAGGTGGGCCCAACTTGGAAAACAACTAGAGAGAGCCATGCGACATGTAGAATGAGACTACCAAAAAGTAAAGCGAAAGAAAGTGAAATGCTTCACGAGGAAGCCATGTGGAGCACTCTGAGGGCAATGAGAATTTGTATTTTTAAGGCGCGGCCACAAAGGTAAATATAAAAATCGCAAAGGCTTTGGTAGTTTTTGTGCTGAACAATTTGGTGACTCACATGGGCATTTCGCTCACAGAATGAAGATCCCCAGAAAATTTGGTTCAGCATCCCAACTGCTCACAACCTTGAGAGGGTGGCCTGCGAACTGGTCCAGATCTTATTTGACGGCGTAGAGAGAGCTTGCAATTCATCATGAGATAGTTTGAGATCAATGATTGCGTTGAAAGGCAATTCGCCTAATACTTTTGTCTCCAATTCCAATTGACAGAAGAGCTGTGCTAGCTAATGCACGATTCCCTCAATTTCCTCAACGGTCAAAGGTTGATCAAAAGATTGGAAGATAGAAAGGTTTTGCTTCTTCTCTTCAATCATTGCAACAATGTGCTCCACACCTGCTACCGCTTGATCTACAATGAAGGGTGAGGGAAGGCCTCTCTAAGTCAAACGGAAAAATTTGGCCCGCATATCACTGGTAACCTTGTTCAACCGAGACCTGCATTCTGCTACCTGTTGAATGGCCTTGTGCATAGAGATGAGGATACTTACACCCCATAGCCACCATCATTTAGTCATTGATGCCCATGTTGTTCAATGCTTCATCGGAAGTTGTATATAGCTTGCCCAATAAAATCATAGCCTCCAGAACCTTGTTAGAAGTTAACTCCTGAACCTGCTGTATTGATTCACTCACTGTCCCACAAAGGCTAGTCGCTTGCACCATAAATTTCAAGGTGGGACAAAGAGTAAGGCACAAAGCCTTCACCTTCTCCCAGTATGATGCATACAACTCCTTCACAATTTCCAACAAGCTCATCTGGAGTGCAAGGGGTTGGGTCCTTAGGGTAGCCAATTCTTCCTCTCTACTGCTCAAACTTGCCTTTAGTTCTGACAATCTTCTGTCCAATGTAGACATCTGCTCTCTCATAGTGAAAACTTCCTTTCATTTTTCCACCAGGGCATATTCGGCCTGTTTAGTCTTTTGAGTTTCCAATTCTAGATTGACACTCATTTCAGTAATTTTGACAGTGGTGTTTTGCCGAAGCTCCTTCATTCCCTCAGTTAACAGGTCATACTCAGCATGAAGTTTCTCCTCGTTTGCTCGACTCAACTCAACCTCTTGCTAGAGAGACAGAATGATCTTCGCGCTCAAGTTTTGTAGCTCGTTAATTTGACTTTCGAAGGCACTCCGCTCCTTCTCAAGTCGCTTTATTTCATTCTCCTAGGCCTTAAACTTGTTTACCTAGATGATGAATTTGCCTTTGAGCTCCACTATCTGGTCATCCTTCTTCTTCGCCTACCGGCTGAGCTTGAGAAAATTAGTGGCCACTATTTTTTGGGTCTCCTCCATCAGCTCAAATTTATCTTGTGGGCGGGCCTACTGCAATTCTAACCTAACAACATTCATAGAATAGTCACTTAGTGGCATTTCACCTACCAGTCTAATCACATTAGGAGCGATTTTTGTAAACATCAAGGAATTTTGACTTTCATTGAATACGGTTTGCAAATGGGGCTCCGCCTACTTGGTTGCGTCTTTCTATCTTCTTTTGTTGATCCGGTTGGCATGGGCACTCTTATTTGCATCAACCTATGAGAAATATTTTGGGCAGGGATACCCAGGCCACCAGTAAAAAGATACTCCTGAGGGATGGCGAGTGGGAAAGACAATGTATTCAACACATCAGAAGTCTTGTTGGGTCATGTTATAATAGCTGGGGAGAATGGCAGAATGAATTGGCTACTCGAAGGAGATGAGAACAAGGTGTAAGGGAAAACTAGAGATGCACCAACCGCAGAGCTGGGTCTTGGAGAAAAATTGTTGGCCCACGAGTCTAGTACTTACACCAAATTATGTTTCGGGTAGGGTATGGAAAGCAGAGGATAGAGGTGGGAAACCAGGAGGGGTGGAGAAAATAGGAGCAGATGAAAAAGAAGGGGCTGCAGAGAAAGAAACCAGAGACATAGTAGAGAGAGAAGAGGGAGGAAATTTTACTTGAGGCTCATGCAGAGGTGCAGACATCTCGACCACTTCCTCCATCAACTGCTCTTCCTCCTCACCAACCTTTTTGGTTTGTTGTCGCTTTTCCTTCGAAAAATCATCAAGCTCAAGAATGACCCACCTCCATCCACTGGTAGTCCTTGCCTGCTTTCGTGTTAATTTGGAAGAGTTGGTTGGCTCCGATGTTTGTGCATGTGGATATTTCTTTTGTGCAGGCTGCTTACCAGTATCCTTCTCCTACATTGGACTTTCGGCAACGGTAGAGGGATTCTGAGTTACCTCCTCAGATTCTGCGGCAACCTCTTCTCTTCTGTATTGCTGCATGGATGTTGAGTGGTTCGAAGACCTTTCAACATTCGGATGTTCATTCTCCTAGATATCATCAAATTTTTCATCAAGGGCTACCTCATCATGAAGCTTGCCAGTTGCCAGAGTCTCCTGTTGGTATACCCAGAAGGCTTGAATCTTCTCGGGCACCCAACCGAGCTTACTCAATTGGGTGACCAGGGAGGAATTGATCTTTTGCTTTGGGTTGGCCTTCCCCACGATGTGATAAAAATTCAGCCATGGTGGTTGACCATCCACTGTAGGAAAATACTCAAGGCCTACATATCTACTTAAATTTTCTTCCTCGACATTCCTCTGAAGGTCCCAGAATGGCCGAGGCAAATGTGGGATTTTGATGCCCACTCTCGCTAAATTATTATTGGGATTGTAATGCTAGGCATCTTCTATTAGTACCAACTTGAGGTGACCCAACTTTGAAAGTAGAATCACTGAGGTATCAATCGTTGGAGTCATCTTCTTAATCAGTGACACGGATCTAAACATGATTGGCAACAACAAATGGGAGGTTAAGTGTTTTCCCCCCCAATAATCATCATCAAGGGTACATAGCTGCCTCATTGCCTCCAAGGCCAACACTTTGTCAAAAAGTAAATGGGGAAGTCAGAAAGGCTCCCAAAAAAAACCTGGTATGCGGAGTATGGTGAAATCCACGCCAAAGAACCAGTCATAAGGCGGAACCAGCTTCCCCAACCAGGACTTTTGGTGGGGTGATATGTGTTCAGTCATGTTGATGCCAGCTCTATCCAAAGCCCTTACAGTTGGGGCTATGAATGAATCCGAAAATGCATAATAATCAAAGGTTTTTGACATGACAGGGTTCCATGTCGAAATTGGTTTTCTTAGGCCACCCTCATAAAAAATAGACAGAGACGTGGATGCTAAAAAGTAATTCGGGTTTTGGTGCAAAATCAAGTAAGCCAAGAAAGATGAATACCTAAATTTAGAGCCAACCCCAAATTCCATCACTAACAACTCTTGCAAAATCTAGGAGCGAAGCCTCATGATTCCTCTTCAGCATAAAGCTGAGGCACATTTGAAACTCAAGAGCGTGATTGTCCAAGTCTAGACCACACACCAGCACCAGTATAGAAGCGATAGATGAAGACCCACCTTTCAGAGCCTTCAAATTGAAAGAGAATTTGGGTAGTGCTGAACTACTCGTTGGCTAATTGATCTCAAAGCGATAAAACTATGGCCCCATTTGGAGCTCTCCCCACTTTTGCTACATTCTTTCTACTTCAAAAATCTCAACCTCATGGGTCAAGGGAAGTGGGATGCACAACATATCTTGAATAGCTTCAGGGCTAATGACTACCTTGAAATATTTTTCGCTGATTACCCCAGTGTCTGGGTCAAAATGGACCGCACATGCTGCCAAAATTTTAGGGCAAGGGTGCACCAAAAGAACCATGTACTGCGCAAGCCCACAAAATGATAGACGCTTGTTAAATTGGTTTTCCATATGCTTCATTTTTTCACATGAGGCCTCCCTAAGGCTCTTAGGATTGTGAGATAACTCAGGATCAAAGACGTTATCCCAATCCTCCAAAACCACTGCCTGATCTCTGTGAGGAACCACATTCAATATCCTCTGGTCCATCACATGAGTGAAAGGCCAGTGAGGCTTTGAGGGTATGCTTGGAGTGGCATAAGACTCCTAGTCATAGAGTTGTACGCGGGGTGCTACCTTCATTTTCCCAATTATAGTTGTTGGGGCCAGGGTCTGTGATGGGTTTTCTGCAATTTCAGCCATTTTTTATATTTCGCAAGAACTTTTCTGCAAACCTTTGACAAATGGTTTATCTTTTCTAAAAATTTCTTTCTTCTTGTGAATGCCTTAGTTGTTTACTCCTTGGTAACTTTTGCAATAGATACGTTCTTTGCATGCCATAACCTTCCTTTTCGATCCTTGAGAAAAGCAACCGAAAAGGGTACTTGCTTGCCATTCATACCAAGTTGCCATTATGCGTCGCTTGATTTTCATATGTGCAAAAGGATCACCAACTAGCCAAATTGCTCCAGCATTTAAGAGAGAGCCTCTCATGTACGACAAAGCCTGATTTTTCTTGAAAGATGAAACAAGGCAACCTTGCGAACACCCCCTCGTAGGCTATTTGCATTAACTAATTCCATTGTATGTATAGGGCACGTCGCCCAACAGCCTTTTCTCTAAGATTTTGCCTTGATTCAGATGGGACGGCAGTGCTTTGTGTCGACACCTGGCCTATCATCGAATGAAGGTGGCAACTCAGTAGAGAAAGTTGTAAATTGTACCTACACCTTCCCATCACCTCGCATGTCACAACACTGAAAATTGAGGAAATGTGACACACTTGGGCTCAGTCGATAATTATGATTTCCTCGGCTGGTGAGCCTTAGCCAGTCTATAAATAAGACCCTTGGTAGCATAGCAAATCACAAAAATTTCTAGCACTCCTAACTTAGCAAGCTTTCTTTAGCTAGAAAAAAAAACATGGAAACACCAGTAAGGCTTGTCTACAAGAAGACTCAAGTTGCCTTTCTAGGAAAAATTAGATGCAGGCGCTTGAAGTGCATGACAAGTGTGAAGAAATTGTTGTATGTGAAGGCAATCAAGTGGGTCCTTGGGAAAGACTATGTGGAGTATGAAGAGCAATATCAGGTGAATACTAGCATTTTCTCCCACTTTGTAGCCTCACTATTGGACATTAGTGTTTCCAAATGTAAAATCTTAAAGCTGACAAAGCGAGTCTTCCCTTGGCATTACCTCAGAGGCCTAGAGCAGATTGTGCATGTGGCTCAATTTGATCATGGGATTCCCTCGGTTCACAACATTCGCCTACAGTAACTGCATGGAGGCATTGTTCCAACCAGGCCCTTCCTCTTCGGGTTCTAGCTGGAGACCTATGAGGAACACGCGCCAAATTCCATGTTGGATGCTACTTCCTTATGCATGTGCACTACATTAAACCATTCCATAATCTTCAATGGTACGAAGATTTTGAAAGAATGGTGTTTCCCAATCTCGTGCCGCCTACTAACATGATTGCTGGTCCTTCCCTCTGATGACTTGAGAATGAAGATGATCCCAATTTTTATTTTTCTCTTTACAAGCTTCGCTCTAAAGTGGACATATGTAAATATTGATACCAGGCCTCTAGCCCCCAAAATATAATGTAAATCGTTGGCTCTATAAATATAATATATATCTTTTTCAGAAATCTTAGCCCATTTACAATATTTTCTTATATTTAGCACTATTGTTGTTATTTCATTTCATTTCTTGCACTGAGAAGACCCAAAAATTAAAGCAGGAAAGAGTAATTACATATTTACAATGTACAAAAATATCATGCAGGCAAAATTAATGAAATATTTTAAGATGTATTCCATTGGTTGGAATACTTAGGGCATTTCCTTCCATATCTTCCAACTCGAAAGAGTTGAACTGTTTACACTGGGAAATTTTGAATGGCCCTGCCCAGAGACTATCAAATTTTTCATGTTGTCTGAGCTTTGCTCCGCGCTCATTAAATTTAAGAACCAAATCTCTGCATTGTAGCCCTTGGTCTGAAGCCTTTTTGTCGAACCATCTCTTTACCACTTGCTGGTGGTTGTTCATTGTTTCCAGGGCATGCTCTCTTTTCTCTTGCACCACAAGTAACTCAGAAAACCTCACCTCCATTGCTCTGTTTTGCTCAACTTCTAGGGATTTCAGCAACTGTAGGGCAGGAATTTCCATGGCAATAGGCAGCAATGCCTCTTTCCCATACACCATGTCATAAGGAGATTTCTTCAATATCTGTTTGGGCATGATTCGGTCTACCCGCAACACTATCCAGAGGTTCCTATTCCATTCTTTCTGGTGTTGGAGCCTATTTTCTTTAGTAACTTGATGAGGTTTTTGTTAGTAGATTATACGAGGCCATTCCCCTGGGGGTAATAATTAGAGGAGGTCTTCAGGAACACTCCATACTTTAGTGTGAACTAGCTCATCTTTGAGCCAAGAAAATCCTTAGCATTATTAGAGATAATCATTTTAGGCGGGTTGAATCTAGCCACCAGCTCTTCAAGAAAATTAACAATCTCCATTTTTGTTGCACTTTTTAATGGCACTGCCTCTACCCACCTGGTAAAGTAGTCAGTTGCTGTCAATATCCATCTTTGTCTAGCTGAAGAGAAAGGGTTAATCAACCCAATGAAGTCTAAACCCCATTGAGCAAAAATTTCTTCTACCACTATAGGCCTCTAAGGCATAGCACATTCTGTCTCTTTCCAACATGGAACTGACATTCCTTGCAAGACTTAATCAATGAAAATACATTATAAAAACGTGTTGGCCAAAAATAACCAGCACATATAATTTTAATTGTCGTGGTTCTTGCAGAAAAATGTCCTCTGGCTGGGCTATTATGGTATTGATCTAATATCATCTTGGCTTGCTCCTCATTCACACATCTTAGTAGGACGCCGTTAAAATTTCTTTTAAATAGGACACCTTCTAAGAGAACATAATTGCTATTCTATAGGCGATAGAAACGTCTTTTAAAATATGGGAGATCAATCAGATACCTTCTCGTTTGCATGGAGTTTATTCTATCTTCCAGCCAATTGCTCTGATAAATCTCTTCATTTATTAGCACAAGTTCCAGATTCTCAAGTTTTGTCACTGTTTCACTATTTTTTGTGAGATATTCACAAAGTCCTTTTCTTTTGATAGTCTTGACAGGTCTGACTTCAATATCATGTTCTAGGATCTTAGTGATCCAATTGGCTCTTTTTTCAATGATTTCCCCCTCCATAATGTATTCTTGTACACTAGGATGTGGCACATAAACAATCACTTTATTGTATGATATTAAATGTTGGAACTTCTTAAGCCCTTTAACAATGGCAAAGGCCTGCTTTTCTATAAAGTTATATTTCACCTCATATTCCTTTAAAGTTCATGAGTAAAAGGCAATGGGAGACTCCCTTGTATCTTCATCATCCTTCTACATAAGCACTATGGCAATACTATTTCCACCACCAAAAACATACATAATAAAATCTTTTGATAGGTCGGGGTTCACCAACACAGGAGCCAAGGAAATAGCCTTCTTTATAAGCTCGAAAGCTTTTCTGGCTTCTGCTATCCATTTGAAAATCTGATCCTTCTTGAGCTTTAAAGTAATATGATGAATGATCCCTACAAAATCTGCAATGAATCAGCTAATAAAATTGACCTTACCTAGGAAATATTGCACACCCTTCTTATTGATAGGTAACATAAGTTCTCGGATCGCATCAAATTTTTTCAGATCAATAGCAATGCCCTCCTTAGAGACAACATATCCCAATAGCTTCCTCTGGGGAACTCTGAACACACATTTTTTTGGATTTAAAGAAATCTTAAATTCTTGACACTTCTGGAAAACAAGCTCCAAATGATCAAAATGATCATCAGCAAATTTTGAGAATACTGTCAAGTCATCTAGGTAGATGAGTATAATCTTGTGGATCAAATCCTTAAATGTAATATCCATAGCACTCTAAAAAGTAGCTCCAACATTTGAGAGTCCAAAAGGAATTTTAGCATATGCATAAGTCCCCCACTTCATGGTGAACACTATCTTGTGTTGGTCTTCCTTTTTTACTCGAATCTAGTTGTAGCCCGAAAAGCCATCCAACATTGAAAATATTTTAGAGCCAGCTACATTTTGTAGAATTACCTCCATTGAAGGTAGGGGGTAATGATCCTTTAAGGATGCTCTATTTAAGTCTCAGAAGTCTACGCATAGGTGTATATCCCCATTTTTCTTCCGGACTGGCACCAGGTTTGACACCCAAGTGCTGTGTTTGATCGGGAACACTATTCGGGATGTGATCAACTTATTTAGCTCTTGTGACATGAGAGATTCTATCTTTTGGTTCATATGTCTCTACCTCTAACGAATTGGCTTCGCCCCTTTCGACAACTCAATTGTATGCTCGATGATTCCGGGATCATATCCCTTAAGATCATCATATGAACAGACTACTACACTCAGATATTCCTCACAAAAATTCCTTAGTCTATCTTTATTCTTCTGAGAAACTTCTTTTCTGACCTTGAGCTTTTTATCTTCCCCGATATGCAAATCAATGTAATCGCCTCTGTCAGCCATGAGCTTCCTTTTGTCTCTCATTGCATCATCAGAATCGAATAGGCTTTCTAGAGTGACTAGGCCCCTCAGGAGCTTGTTGGATTTCATCTAAATAACTTGATCTCCATAAGCTTCGGTGATCTTCAGTTGCAGCTGATCGGCGAATTCTCCAGATGACTAGAGGAATGATGCAATATGAGCATCGCTATCAAACACTTTCCAATCTTGATTGTTATCTGGGATAACGGGTCTTACAATTACCTTCACCACATGTTTATTTTTCAATAATTTAGAGGCCAGCTTGAACTGAGCCTTGATAGTTGCCATCTTGTCGGCTTCATAATTCATCTCCTTTGGAATAGCTTGAATATTGAATGCCTCAAAGTTGTCAATCAGATCCTAGACCCTATGTCGATAGGATCACATATGAATTTTCTTTGTAGCAGAAGTTCTATGGATTTGGTTGACCACTAGCTTCGAATCTTTGAAGACACTTATCTACTTTGTACCCATTTGTTCCACAAAGCTTAAACCATGGAAAATACCTTCATATTCAACTTCATTGTTCGAACACGCAAACTGGAAGTGGTAAGACCTCAAAGTATTTTCGTCGGATGGAGATATCAAACAAATCCCTGATCTAGCTCCTACTCTACATCTAGCTCCATCAAAGTATAGTGTCCATATTTCTGAATATTCTTCACCTTCAGGTTGTTTAGTAAATTTGGGCATGATCTACCCCTCTTCATGTATAACATAGGTTCTGAGGCCAATTGCATGGTAATTCCCAAAAGGGTCTGTATCAATAAATTCTTTCAACAAGTTTTCTTTGTCTTCTATCCGGGAGCTAATAGCCTCCTCTTCTTCAAGAAATTTCACATTGAACCTTTCTTCTCAAGAGATTGAAGTGTATGCTGCTTCAAAATTGAGCAGGGCATCATTAGCGACATGTTCAGAATGCAAAGTTTCTGACAATAGTTTCATCTTAGCCCTATGCTTGGTCCTTAGAATAAGATGTGACCAGTCCAGTGCTAGATATCTTCTGACATTTGTTATGAACTCTTAGGATAAACAAATCTTGAATAAAGGAGGGATATCAATGAGTACGGTATGCTAGTTTATAGTGATACTAGGGCAGGAAACAAAGTCATAGGCAATCCCTTGATTACCCCAATGGTATCAACCTTATTTCCATCTAGCTGCATGACTCCTTTGTTTAGAGGCTCATATTTTAAACCCAAAGCATCAGCTACTTGCTTTGGCATGATAGTGGTGCTAGCCCCAGAGTCAATCATATAGTTATGTAGCAACTTGTCGCCAATGATGAGTGTTAGAAAGAAAGGATTAGGTTTAGGCTTACCTTCCTTTCTGTATTTGAGCTTCTCCTCCAGTTGAATTGTTAGCACTTTATCCAAGTCTGCATTGGATACATTCTCTTCATTAGATTGAGTAGGAACCTTCGCATCCTCTTCTCCCGACAACACCTTTTGTAGCAGCACCTTCTGCTCTGGAATAGCTAGGACATCCCACAAAGAAGCGTTGGCAAATGAATTCTTCAGTTGTTCCACCATATTCAATTGTGCTTTCAAATGGTGAGTCGCAATTGCTTTCTCTTTAGGTTTTACAGTCGTCACTGGTTTTGTGGCTGGTACATCTAGCAATTTAGTAATAGCAGAAGTGATTGATGGAGCCTTCGCCTTTGGTGGAAGTGGACTCGGAGAGCTAGCAATTGTCATCTTGGATTGTGGAGGGATGGGAAATAGTCCCACCACTGGGCTAGGTGTTAGTTGTGATGAAGTATTAGTAGGCAAGGCTGTGAACTCTCCGGTGAATCTATGCTTAGAATGCGTATTGTAGTCAGATTGCACTTGGGGTACTTTATCTATAGGGATGTTGTTTAGAAATGTTGACTCTTCTCCTTCCATCCAAGAAAAGAGAGCCTGGTCTGAAACAATGTATGACTCTTGCTCGATGGACATCCCCTACATTTGAGTGGTGAGGACTACATTGTCCATTTGTTAATAGGCATATGGTGGATTGCTAAAAACGGATGTGCTACCCTAGCTACGTTGATCTATGATTTGTTGTTGCAAATTTCTTCGTGAATAATTTCATTGCATATGTGCATCATTGCAAGGAAAACACCATGAGTTGGAATCTTTAGCCAAATCTTTTTGTCCTACCACTAGCTCTTTATTCAAACTAGGATGAACAGTCTACATCGGCAGGGTTACCGAAACCATCTGGTTACTTGGCTAAGCCGAGATATTCCCACACGACCTATTCTGCCACTGATTTGATTGGTATGGAGCTTTTCCACCTTGGTAACTTTGGTATGCCAAGTTTTGATAGCTGTATTACTGCTGCTTTAAAGTGGTCAACTCATTAGTCATGGCCCGCATTTTTTCTCTCATCTTGTTCATCTCGGTGAACATGGGATTAGGCACAGGAGCTACCACAAGAGTTTTCGTCAATGCCTTTGGTGGAAGTGGACTCAGAATACTTCTGGGATAGATGTACATAGATTGGGGAGGAACCGTAGGGGTGTTGGTGGAAGGAACTTTGGCCTCTACAGTGTTGCACTTGGGGAACAATGGCATGATGGGTCTTGGTGCTAACTTTCCTGCAACAATTAGATTATTTTCTGCAGCGATAGCCAAGGCATAAACATCAAGAAGAGTTTCTCCGCCCAGAGCTTGTAACATCATGGAGATATCAGCATTGATCGACTTTAGGTAGAACATGAATGCTAGATCAGGAGGTGGTCGGCTGCCAACAAGCACGCTCTACCAAGTCGAATGGAACCTCACATTGAAATCAGGCAGAGCTTTATGAGGAGCTTGCTTTATGTTTTATAGCTGATGGTATAGTGAAGATTTGTCGCCAGCATTCGAAAAATGCTCGTAAAATGGGGTTCTGAGCTTTTCCCAAGTAGCAATAGTACTAGCTTGTAATTTCCTATACTAGTTTAGTGCCTTTCCTTGGAAGAAAGTGACCAACAATCTGAGGGCTACATTTTTGTTTGATACGCCATGTACCAGACATATGTCTACTACATCTTGCAGATGCTCTGTTGGTGTCTTTGATTCATCCCCAAAATATTTAGGGATAGATTTTAGAGTGAAAGTAGCGATGGAGGCCCATACTGCAGGAGGCACAGGTGCTACTAATGGACTGTCGAAGTCTTAGGCTACATAATTTCTAGCAGCCATAGGTGTAGGTGGATTAGGCAATGGCAGAGAAGGAGGAGACAGAGGAGGTGAAGGGCTACCTCAGTGACCTTTCAGGTGCACAGAAACTAAAGGCAATAGGAGCTGGCCAAGGACTCTTGCAGTCTATGACCTAGTTACAGGCCGATGGCTCATACACACTTATAAAACTCAGGTGAACGTGCTAGTTCATGGTCCCACCGAGTGTGCTAGAAAAAGAACTATTGACGTAGAATTTTACATGTACCAACAGTCTTATGGGAAACTTAGCTATTGGGGGACATTATGTGCTAGCTAAGTGACCTCCAAGATTTTATCAAAGTTGGCTCTTCGTTTAGTGGGGAGAAAAGTGTTAGAAAGATAGCGAGAATGTAAAAACTACACTACAGGCGATGCATCAAGATCATAGACGAATTTCAACAGAGCACAGTGCAAAATGCAAAGGCCCGAACCACAAAAATGTTGTTAATTAAGTTATTTATCTCAAAATCACTTGTCATGTAGAAATACCCTCTAATTTGCATAATATAATCAAGCATAACTTTGTCTAACACAAAGGAGTTAAAGAAACATGATCTGTATTCATTGAGCTATGAAAGGTTACTGAAACTGAAGAACAGGCATTCGTACAAAAAGAAGATAACAACACAGTCCAATATTTCTAAAAAATACTTGAAAATAGAAAGGTCGAATTTATTTGGCATAGTCCAAAGTCTTTGAATTAAATGAAACTATTACAAAGGCTTTCTTCCTAGTGTTCGCGAGTTTTTTGCAAACTTAATCAACAACCAAAATAAAAGAAACATGGTCATATTTATGGGCTAGCCCACCACCTGAAAATGCATCAAGTGAAAAGAAAATCACAAGTAGAGACTGATGGCTCAGATCATCTTGAGCTGCCACAACAATCATCAACTAGCTAGCAACATGCTAGCGAAGCCATGACATAGAACAAAAAACCATGCAGTAGCAGGAGAGAACACGCGACACCATAGCAAGAAACTTGGCAGTAGGCGAGTACAAAAATTCTAGCAGCATTTCCAAGGTAACTGGCGTAGAAGCAATCACCACGTGTCGCTCAGATGGAGCCTAGAAGAAATTTTAAAATATTCCCAGCAGAAATCCTCAAGAGGGAGCCATGTGGAGCGTTCTGAGCAAAATAAAGTATGAGGTGGGCCCAACTCATAAAACAGCCAGAGAGAGCAACATGACACACAGATGGAGACTGTCAAAAAGCGAAGTGAAAGAAAAGTGAAATGCTTCATGAGGAAGCCACGTGGAGTGCTCCGAGGGTAGTGAGCATTTGTATTTTTAAAGCATAGCCGCAAAGGTAAATATAAAAACTGCAAAGGCTTTGGCAGTTTTTGTGTTGAACAGTAACTTCACATGATTAAAGCTAGCTTTCATTTCATATTCATTATTATTTATTGTTTAAATTATGCATACAAATTTAATTACCATTCATTTTCCTAATTACCCTATCACCCTAACCCAATTATGCATGTAGTGCAGTCACTTCACTTTAAGTTGGGGGGAGGGGTATCATTTTTATAACATTTTGTTTAATTTTTCCACCCAAGTTTGTTAGACTACATTAATACCATCCTTTTAAACTAGAAAAAATTCTCTGTATTTCTGATAAATGTGATTCATTCCCCGACATAAGTTAAGGTGTACGATTTTGGATACTGGATTGAACTGAATTAAAGGGGATTATGAGTATTGGGTATAGAGAAGGCATTAGGAGAAGCAGCTGAATTTGTGGGATTTTGGGTGATGGAGATGAATTCGTAGAATTTGAACTCTTTGAGGTTACAAGAATCAAAAAAATAATGGGAGGTGATGTAATTGATAGAGATCCATCTACTCACAAAGAAATATTAGAGGATACAATGGTTATACCTCTATTCACCACAGTAGGATGGTTGGACTATTTCTTGAACTTGATAGAATATGATAATGAGATTGCTAAGGATTTTGTAGCTACATTAAAGTATGGTGAAGTAACAATAAAAGGGATTGGTGGTGGATGGCTCAGTTATGGAAATCACTTAATTAATAGGGTTACCTCACATAGGCTCTAAGTACCCAACTCATGTAGATGTGGTAGCAACAGGGGAAGCATTATGTGAATGAGGTGAGAACCTGGATTCAACGTCACAAGGTACTAAACAACTTTCCCTTCCATTATTTTGGGGAAAATGTGATACTTATATTATCAAATACCTTACCTCTAATGGCCACCATAATCTGTTATATACTGTGAATTTCAAGTTATTGAATCACTTATGACATGACCAATTAGTCAATGTACCCAATTTTCTATACAACATGTTGAAAAGAATAGCCTCTGAATATCAAAGGAAACAAACCGATACTACATTATCTCATCATTATCTAATAACCTTAATAGTTAAGAAAATTTTGAGAATTCAACATCCCCAAGTTGATTGGAATGCTTTTAAAGGTTGCAAAGAAATCACTGAGTTACTTGAGGCACTTGAAGCAGAAGATGAACCCTTACTTGAGTCTAAACTAGAAGTTGACCTGGAGCATGATGAACTTGAAAGAGAAGATTCCCCTATTGCACCATCTGCTTCGCCTACCCATAGCCAAAGTGGGACCAAGAGACATGATATGTCAGTTGTGGTAGCAGAGGAACCCTCATCTTCCAAAAACCCTAGAGTTAGGAGAAGTACTATGTCAACTTCCTCAAAAAGGAAAAGAAAGAAGAAAGGATTTGACAAGTAGGAGAATGTTGTGAAGGAAGAAGATGAAGGTAGGAAGAAAGGGAGTAAAAGGGGAAAGGAGAGTAAATTTACACATGAAACCAATACTCCCCAACACTTAGGAAGGCTAAGAAGACATGGAATTGAGATGAGAGACATGGAGGAACCATTTTAGGAAGGAAAGGTTGGGGAGAAGCAACATCATATTCCATTGATGGTAGACACAGATACAGATAAGGGAAGAGCTGACCCTAACAATATTCATGTTGAAAATGTTAATTTTCTTACTAAAAGGAGAAGATATATATCATCTTCCTCCAATTTTTATTTAGAAGATATCTTCTATTCCAAGAATACTAGAAGAACAGTTCCTAGTAACTCTCTTAGAGAAGTTTTTGATGCCATAGGTGATGATAGTGATGGTTTGAATTTTGAAGAAGAAAAAGAGTTGTTAGAGGATAGAAACATAAGGAAGGAACTTCAAGAAGCCCTTGAAAGGATAATTAAATTGGAAGAATAGGTAAAAGGGTATGAAAAAATATGCAAAGAAAAGGAAATGAGAATTAAAGAGCTAGAAGAGAGAGTACAAGCCTACAACCATGGAAATAAATTGGACCTATTGGCACAGTTGGCTGAAGATAAAAAAGGGAACTATGATTTGAATTTACAATCCCCTATTGTAAAAACAATAGCTTACCATACTACTTCATCTTTAGGATTTTAATTGATGAAAGTTACTACTCAATTCATGAAGGAAAAAGAAAACTAGGAAAAATAAATGAAAATCTTGAATGAAACTAAGAATTTGGAGTTGAAAAGACTAGAGGAGAAATTGACATAAGTGGTCAATAGAGCTATCCACATAGTTGAATGTAGCCTCCATCTAGGGTATATGCATTTTTATTAAAGGAAAAATTTCTTAGTTTTCAATTCAATACATTTCTTAATGACCAGTCCTTTGCTTTGGATAAGAGATAGTTTTCTCACTTTCTTCAACAAGATTAGTTTAGAGGAGCAAGACAAGTTATGTGAATATTGTTTGCATGATTATGTGATGGTGGAAGATGCTAAATGGAATCCCTTGATTTATGTTGGGGATTTTCAAGTGAGAGCTCTTTCATCTTACTTAGAAAATGACCAGCTTCGTGGGGAGTTAATGGAGAAATGTGAAGAACATGATAAAACAATGGCACTGCAAATTAGAAAGGAAATAATGAATCCTGATATAGTCATTACTCAATGTTTAAGAATACTTTCTCATAAGGGGTGAGAGAAGAAAATTATAGACTTAAGGCTTAGGGACTATAGAAGGACTCAACAATTGGCAGTGACAACTCTTTAGATTTGCCCGATACATGTGAAGAATAGATGGGACAATTTGACTCTAGAATTGCAGAGGAAGGAGCCTCAGTCCCTCTACAATTTTATGAGAATGTTTCAGAGGTTACACCAATATATTTAGATCTCAAGAATTAGGGGATTAGAGTGGGTTCCACTGAATTACCACCCTCATATCCTAATTCACCCAATTCCACATTGGATTGGGTAGATTATTGATCAAGATAGGAATACAAAATTAGACAAGATGATCAGGCTTGCATGCTACAATGGTTTCTAGCTCGAATAGGTATAGGGATTCAACATAGTCATGGATCTTAGGAAGATTACTTTGTTTTACAATCTTTTCCCCTAGGTGAGTTACTTTGATATTTTTTCTTGAGGACAAGAAAAACAAGTTGGGGGAAATGATGGGTTTAGTTATTAGTATCTTTTTGTTTCTTTTCATATACTTTTAAAACACTCTACCTATGTTTTTAAAGTATCTTTTAAGACAATACTTCCATAATATGTTATCCTTTCATACATATCTTGCAACCTTGAACCCATTTTGTGGAAATAAAATATGGTGAAAATACTTGTAGCATTGCATCATTCAAATATGGATATATATGATGGGAAAAGTTATTGGTGTCACTTCTTACATCATTTAATCTATCAATTATCAAACTATGTGTGACTTAGAGCTATATGTGATAAGGATGTCTCCACATATTGGGGAGTTTTTGCACCATAAACAATGACTTTGGATTTCGGTCTAACTCCTTCGAGAGCCTTTAGGAGCTCTTAGGAGTGGAACTCAACAACTAATTTCTAAAGACTAATCCTATATGATCTCTTAAATAATGCTCATTCCAACTCTAGTAACTTAGTTTAGACTCCACCTGACTTAACTATAATTGATTCATGGAAAATTTAAAATATAACTAAATTCACTCTTAGTCTAAAATTCAGAATTTAAATTTACTTGAAAAGAAAGTCTATTTTATGCTTGCAAGAAAATAACTATTAATCTAGAAAATAGCAACACAACATTCCATGAATGAATTCCAAATAAGCTTTAGTTTAATCTTCCCATCAATCATCATTATTATTTCCACTAAAACCACCATGCATTTGAAAATAGTTACTAAGTCTAATTCCTATTAACAAAATTTAAATCTACAGTAAAAAAATGAATGTTAATCTACAATGAAGCATAATGAACTATCTTAAAAACACAATGAACTAATCTAAAAAGTATGAGTAAATACAGTTACTAACAATGGTTAAATAGAAATCAAGATTCTTAACTTTTCACTTGATACAAATTGAATAGAAATTAACTGAATCAAAATAACACAACACATGGTAACAACCTTTGGTTGAGCGGGCCTTGCTCTTCCTCTAGTGAGACCTTTAACACTGAGATTCAAATTAACTACTTATTTGCATTCAAATTGGCCCAAATAGGGAAGTGGAACAAAAGTGTGTCATACAGTCATTAGAATATTAAGCAAAAAATTATCTAACTCCAGACTAATTCTAAGGATGGATATTTATAGGAATATCCCTTATTTGAATTCAAAATCATGGCACTACATGGTAAACTAAAACTAAAACAAAACTAAAAATATTAGAGATAATTCTGCCTCATAATAGCTGGAACAAGAAGTCTCCAAACTGAATAGAGAAGTCGATTCAAAATTATGATGAATTAGTATATAGCTAGAGTGATCAGGAGAACGATTGATTCCATGTTGTTAAATAGAGAGTTTAAAAAATCCACCTCATGAAGTAAGCATTTAATCACTTGAACGCAATCCTCAAAAATAGGATGCTAATGTGACAACAACGATTTCAAATTGCATAGTTATTCCATCAAAAACATCAATAAAAGCAACACATTTAATGCAAAATATTATTTCTAATATATCACCTAATTAGTTAAATATAAGGTAAAACAAGAAAACATATAATTATATATTCTACCACCAATGTAGTTAATTAAAAGTATAATAAAGTCTTTGTGAATATAAAATGATCATTTAAACTATCATTTTGAACTCTCATCATTCTCCCCCTCTTGTTGTCAACCATGTCCTCATGGTTGAGGTTATGGAAAATTCATGTTTCTGGCCACAATCAAGGTAACCAAGTCATCCAAATCAGAATCTAGTAGCATATATTCCAAGAAGGTCCTAGGATGAGCATATCCATTCAATGTTTCAATTTCTTCTATCCAATATCTCAAATTTTCCCCTATAAATTATGGTGGTGCATCTAATGTAGGTGCATGAATTATGATCAAGGTTAGTCTAAACCTCATTCTGATCCAATTGGCTTGATTCTCTTCTATGAAATCTATCAAAGATCTCACTCTAGTGAGACTCCAGGTAATATTTCATGGAGAGATGGGTTCTCTTCTTCTCAATGGTGATGGGATGTTGTGAAACCTATCTCTTGTTGCAGCCAAAGCTCTGTATGGAAGGTGATCTTGAATATTCATGAAAGCATGAATTATTTTAGATAGATTCCACCCATAAACTAGTACTATATTTTGTGATAGTGCAAAATATTTGAATCTGGCTCTGAAAGTCCTTGACCAGGGGGTTTCATCTCTCATAAGGATACCCAATTTCATTTGTGCATCTTTGTACTAAGCTATCTGATTATCCCATTCAACTTGATCTGCAACAATGATACAAAAGACCTAATTTGTAATTCTCCTATAAAAGCATTCAAAAATTATTGAGGAGAATGACCAAGAAGAAAACCATGTTGAAAATATTCACACACCTGATTTTGAAGAGTTGGATGACTGTTGTAAAAGTCTTCAATAAAATCACTGTCATTATCATAATCATTTTTCCTCTTCAGAACCATTTGATTGATTTTCCATTGAATAAATATTTCCCTCAAAAATATTGCATATAAAGTTGATGGCTTTCTCATGGATAGTATTGTAAAGGAAAATTCTACAACTTTCTGAAATCTTTCATTTTCTTCATCGCTTTCTTTCTCTAACTGTTGATTTTGATTTTTCAATTGATAATTTTCTTGTTTAAGTTTAATTATTGTTAGAGAAAGGTATCTCCTTGGAGCAAATGAGGTGGAAGCCTCATTAAAATTTAATTTGCTCAATTTTTGTCTTAATTGTTCCTCTTTTTGCTTTAACTCTACCCTCAACCTTGATATTTCCTCTACACTTAACCTTGCTATTTCCTCTGCACTTGCTAATTCTTGTGCATTAGCTTGTTGTAAATCCTTCTCTATTTTGTTTAATTGTCCTAGTAAAATATTTTATTTTCAACCATTTCCTTTTCAAATTGTTCTATTTTATTCACAAACTATTGCAACTCCTCTTCTTTCCTTTTGAATTTCTCCTCAAGAAACTGCATTTTTCTTTTCTCTTCCTCTAACTCTGCTTCTATTATTGACATCACCATTTACCTTTATAACTCTTCTTCTTCCTCCATTCCTTCTCTTTCCTACATTTAGGAAAAATTTCTTCACCCATTGGCTCTTTACCCTTCCTTCTTTCAAAAACCAACAAAGGTGGAGGAGAAGATTCAACCTCCTCATCTTCAAATTCTTTAGAAGCTTCCATTTCCTCCATTTGATTATTAGATTCATTAGTAGGGTTATCTTCTTTTGAAATATGAGGAGATTATCTTCCATGAGATGAGTCATGGGATTCCATCGTAGGGGTCTTTTCTAGAGATGGAAGTGGGGCTTCAAGAGGACTAATGACTTGTTCAGGAGATTGTACAGGGGATTGAACTTTTTCATGGCTTTCTAAAGTCTCCTGATGAGCTTCAGGGGGTTGTTCTGGTAAATTATTAGGAGTCAGAACATGGTGTCAGAAATACTAGGGTTTTCTTCTTGAAACTCTTTCTTTTTCTCTTTAGAAGTACTACAGGTTACCCTAACAGATACCTATAGCTTTCTCTTTTTTTGTTTCTGTCCATTTCTAGAAGATTCTCCTTTCTCAATTTTTACCCTTTTTTTTGTGGGCCCCTTCTTGAGTTTTCTTTCATTTTTGACAATGGGAGTTGACAAAAATTCAAGCCACCCTTCCCTACCAGACTCTTTCCTCATAAAATAGAATTTACTCTAGATATCATAGAAGAGATTTGAGAAAAAAAGAAAAGCAGGTAGGTTGATTTTTGTAGAAGGTTTGGTATTACCATACCTTAAATATTTCAAAATTCGCATTCTTGGCCCCAATATTGTGCCATATTGTCCTTTGCAGGTGAAAAAATTAATTAACCACATAACTACGGTTTTCCAAGGCTCATCCAAGCTATTGTGAGATATTCCCCTCTAACTTCCCTTGTGCCAAATAATTTCAGGTCACTTCTCAAGTTTATGATGAAATGCTAAAACTAACTCTTCAAAACTAATATGTCATTTATTTACTAGTTCTCCTACAGTGGGAATACCTGATAATTCACTTATGATCACAAAACTAACTTTTTTCATTTCCCCTCTAACTCTTGTGATATTAACATGAAAATTTCTCACAAATTCTTCAACCAATTCAAGCTCAAAACCCTCATACATTTGTATAAAATTAATCCATCCACCCTCTCTAAGTAATCTTTTTGTCTCAATGTCCAAACTAAAATTTTTAGGCTCTGCATTTCTCTTATTCCCCATTTTTACTTCTACAACTTGACAAAGAAAATGGAAGACACAAATTGTTTCTTCACTCAAACGCAACAATTTTTTTTTTTAAAAAGTGGCACGTCATGTCAAATCGTCAGGTATTAATTTCTCTTTATTTCCTTTAGACTATTCAAATGCAACAACCCTATACTTTCTATTATGATTTGAAAATTTGGTGGCGATTCTGACATAAGAAAATTTATTGGCGATAATATGCATATCTTAATATCATTTGCAATCATCATGGAAGCCACTTAAATGTCACATCCTTATCTCTCCACCAAATTTTAAAATAATTAATACAAATTTATTACAATATTAGTAACTAATTGGCAGAGATTTCTATACTTAAAATATTGACTCAATTTCACATCATAATAACTAGGTTAGAAAATCATACTTACAATAAATGCATACCCTTTTTTGTATTTAATGAAAAAGTCAATTGGAGCATGTAAATTAACTCAGTTGGAAAATATTCCAATGAGCCAATCAGAGAGAGCTTGGATTTAATAAGAAGTCTTATTACTATGAACTTTGAGAACATCAGGAGAAAACTGAAGTTGATCCAGGAAGATCGCCATTTCTAGTTTTCAGCCATTCCCTTTTTTTGAGAGAGAGATAAACCACCATTTTTGGTTTTCAATTTATCTCCTTTATTCAGAAGGTAAAATACCATTTCTGGTTTACAATCTACCTTCTTTATTCATGCCTTTCTCCAAAATATTATCTAGAAGCACATTCTCCTAAGAAAGAAATATCTTCCACCAAAAAATGTTCAATTCTATGTTGTAAATCTGATAAAATTTCTTCTCTTGATGTTGGTTTGTGATATATCTCTAGATGATGAACATTAACCAACATAATCCTTCTTTCTTCATCTATTGGTACCAGTTAAACAACTCCGTTTTCAAAAACTTGATCAATTTCATAGGGTTTCAACCATCTTCTATGTAATTTCCCTTTAAACTCTTGGAATTTGGAATCAAATAGTAGTGCCCAATCTCATTTCTTGAGTTGTCTGGTCATAATGTGCTTATCATGCCATTCTTCCCTATGCTTCTAGATTATTTATATGTTGAAAATATTTCATTCTCATTTCATCCAGTTGGTTTAGCTATAGAATCCTATTTTTCTCTGCCTCAGACAAATCAATACCAACATCCAATGTTGTTTTTAATATTTTCAACTCAAACTCAATAGGCATGACTATATTTTTCCCATACACTAGCTCATATGGAGAGAATCAAGTGGTAGTTTTCTAGGTTGTATTGTAAGCCCAGACTACTTCATCTAACCTTTCTTCCCAATCTATTTTCCTCAATGAAACAGTCTTTGTCAAGATACTTTCTAATTCCTAGTTAATAACTTCTACTTTCCCATTCACCTGAGGATGATATGGTGTGGATTTCTTGTGTGTCATCTGGTATCTTTTCATAAAGGTTTCCATCATAGCAGACACAAACTGTGGTCCTTGGTCTAACACTATCTCCCTTGGTGCACCGAATCTCTGAAGAATATGTTTATACATAAAATCAGCTACTTTATCTTCCCTTGTTGCTTGCAAAGCTTTCACTTTGGCCCACTTTGTGACATAATTTTTTCAAACTAGAATATAATGTTGTCCTTTAGAAGGTGGATCAATAGGTATCATGAAATCAACTCCCCATTTCTTGAATGGTTCTATAGCTATTTACAGTTGTAACGACATATCCATTGTTGGTGTAGGTCTTCCCATCCGCTAGCATTCATCAAAATTCTTAACAAAGAATGAAACATACTTTGCAATAGATGGCAAAAAATAACCAGCTCCTAGGATCTTATGAACTCTCATGATCACTCAATAAGTCCTCCTTTTGGCTCATGATGGAAAGCATGTATAAGTAACACACCTATGGAGAACATGATTAGGACAGATTTTAAACAAAAGTCCATTTATCCATTGGAATCTAGAACTTTCACAAATTAATCTTCTTTTCTGCTTTAGATTAAAATGATTTGGACACTTCCTTGTTACGAGATAATTTGAAAGATCAGAAAACCATGAAGGATGAATTGATATTGCAAACAAGTGCTCATCCAAAAATGTGTCATCTACCGACTCTTGGCATCCTACAGAATAATTCTTGAAAGGAAATCAACAACAACATTATCTTTACTAGGCTTATCTATTATGGTCACATCAAATTCTTGCAATAATAATATCCATCTTATAATTCATCCACCCACTACATCTTTATTCATCATATACCTAATATTTGCATGATTTGTTTCAATGAATACTTTGTAACTAGTTATATAGTGCCTAAATTTATTAATTGCATATATTACAACTAAACACTCCTTTTCAATTGTTGTGCAATTCCTTCCAGCAGGATTCAGATTTTTCCTAACATGGTAGATAGCATGTATTGCTTCATTCTCATCTTTTTGTCCCAAAACTGCACCAATAGAAAAGTTGGACACATCAGTATGTATATGAAATGGAAGTCCCCAAACAGGTCCTTTGATAATTGGAGAAGTAGTTAATGCTTGTTTAATTGGTTCAAAATATTTTTGACAATCACTTGTCCATAAAAACTCCACATCCTTCTTCAACAATGTGAACAAAGGTTCAACAATTTTACTAAACCCTTTAATAAATCTTCTATAGTACCCAGCATGCCCAAGAAAATTGTGAACACCAATTTGATTTTTAGGGATCTCAATCTATCGAATGATTTCTACTTTCTTGGGATCAACTTTGATTCCATGTTTAGAAATGTGGTGTCCTAAAACAATCCCTTCTGTCATCATTACTGAACACTTTTCATGATTCAAAGATAACCTATGATCCTTACATATTTGCAAAACCTTATTCAAACTTTCAAGTGCTTCTTCAAATGTTTGTGCATGAACTATAAAGTCATCCATATGTACTTCCACACATGAGGTAGTTAAATCCGCAAAAATAGACAAGACAACTCTATGAAAAGTGGTTGGTGCATTGCACAATCCAAATGGTAGAACTATATAAGAATACGTACCCGAAGAACATGTGAAGGTAGTCTTATCCTAGTCTTTAGGAGCCACTTGGATCTGATTTTACCCACTAAAGCCATCTAAGAAAGAGAAATAACTGCTACCAACTAAGTTATCAAGTACTTGATCAATAAATGGCAAAGGAAAATGATCCTTTTTAGTGGCTTTGTTTAATTCTCTATAATCCACACATACATGCCATTTTCCATTTTTTTGGGAATTATAACCAATGGGGAAACCCATTGACTATTAGCTATTGGATAAATAAACCCTACTTTCAGTATTTTTTCTATTTCTTGCTTAACAAGGTCTCAAAGAATAGGATTGATCCTTCTTTGACCTTGCATTACTAGCTTAACATCTTCGATATAAATATGATGAGTACAAATAGAAGGGTGATTTTCTCTCATGTCTTTATATTCTGAAGCAAATTCTTCAGTATGATTTTCCAAGATTTTCTTTAATTCCTTTTCTTGTGAGGAGGATAAGGATGAATTAATGAAGAGAGGCTTCTCCCCTACTATCATAATTTATTTGGTCTCATTCTTAGAATCAAGTGGATCCCCTACAAGTGTATTTAGGGACATGGATGTGATTTTTGTTGATGTAAAATTCCATGATAGTTCTTCTTCATTACTTGATCAATTTGTTCAGGATTAATACCTTCTTCACATTCCTTAACATGTTCTACCAAATTAACCATGGCCAATTCTATAATACCATCTCCTTCTGACTCCATATCCTCATCAGCCCAAAGTTGAGTATTAGGTTGAATTGATGGTTGGGCTAGAGGATAAAGTGATAACTCCTTCTATTTCTGACCATTAGAAATGATCATACTTCCTTATCTGCAATCTATCATTACTGCTGCAGTGGCTAACAATGGTCTACCTAAGATAATTGGATAACCAAATTCCTTCTTTCTAGCTTTAAGAACTAGAAAATCAAATGGATAATCCCATATATCAATGGTAACCATGATGTCTTCAAGAACACCTTCAGTTTTGGTAGTAGATTGATTTTCCAGCTATAAAATAGTTGTGGGTTGAATGCTTATCATACCTAACATTTCAACAGTGTCTGATGTGATAACATTGATAGTTGCTCCCAAATCAATTAGCACATTGGTTATCTCAATTCCTTTAATACTCAAAGCTATCATAGGACTACTAGGATCATTGTATTTTTGAGGGAGTAATCTTCCTGATAAAACATTAGTGAGTTTGGTCCCTATCTCTATTATAGGAGGTAATTTCTTCTTCTTACCTAGCATATTCATACAAAGAGACTTGACCAACTAATTTATTTTTGGTATGTCTTTAATGGCCTGTAATAATGGTATCTCAATATTGAAATTTTTCAATTCACAAAGAAGTTGAGAATATATCACATTCATATAATTTGGTTGGAAGTTGTTAGGAGCTACTTGTTCTATTTTCAAAAGCTCTGGGTAAGGTGCCCAATTAACTTTTTGTTCATCATCAGAGTTTTTTTTTCCTTCAAATACTCTTTGCTTTCTTTCCCACCCTCCCAATCTTTAGCATTTGGTATGGATGGGACATTATAGTTCCTTAATTGAATATCATTGGCATTAATTGCATTCAGAGGAAGATAATTTGAATCAATATGATTTTTTTTGGATTTGGAACAGGCTACGCTGGCATCTAAGGTTGGTTTACTTGTTCATTAAAAATATTAGAACCATGGATTAATGGAGGTGACTGTGCCCAAGGATGCCTCGGCCCCTGATTTTTCCACGGTTAAAATTGTGTTTGATTTTGTTGCCACTATGGCTGATTCGGTTGCCACTATGGTTGATTTGATTTCCACTATGATTGGTTCCACTGAGGATTCATCCATTCAAGTTGACCCCAGAATGTAGGTGGTGGTTGTGTTTGGTAGGGAGGTATCCATTGGTTTTCATTTTTCTAAGAATTTTGATTCCAATTAATTCTAGGACCATATTGCCCTTGATTAGCATTATATCCTATATTTTGAGATCCCTTCCCAACATAATTAAGATCTTTCTCCACTACATGTGGTTTCTTCAGATGATTCTTAATTCTAGGTAAGAGGTTACAAGTTTTCTCATAGATTTTACATAGACCAACTTGATTTAATGGACACTCTCTCAAAATATGTTTCCCTCTACATTTGGAACAATAAATGGCTAAAGGATCAGTAGTCTTCTTATCTCCTTGCATGTTGAGATGAAGGAGTAAATCAGTTTTCAAATTTGCAATTTCCTCCATAACTTGAGACACATCAGGAATGAGATCTTTGTTTCTTCAGGAGCCTCTAGTCCCTACTCTAGTTCTAGAGTAGTTTCTACATATTTCAATAATATATTCTAAAGAAAGATTATTGATGTCTCCTTTTCCCATAAGATTCAAAGACTCTCTAGACTCATCATCAATTCCTTTCAGAAAAATTGTCTTACTAATCTCATTATCCAACTCATTATCACACCTTTTATGCATAAACTAAAATCTATCAACATAATCTTCTAGACTTTCATCTTCCATTTATCTCATTCAGAATAAATCTTCTTTCTTATCTCTTACTCGGCAGTAATCTTGGTATTTATCCAAAAACTTAGTTTCCACTTCATTCCAAGTTGAGATTTTCCTTGCACCTAAACCCATGAACCAACATAAGGTTGACTCCTTTAAGGTAGAAGGAAATAGTTTCAACTTCTAGTTATTAGCTGTATAATCATAGGTCTGACATAAAACCTTAAACTCAAAGAGAAACTGGTCAGGGTCCTCAGAAGCTTTTCCCCTAAAGGTAGTTCAAACTGAGGGTGAAATATTCTTCATAGGAGGTTCATGAAGTTCTCTATTTAGATTAATAGGATAGGAAAAGGTCCTATTTGGTGGGGGATCATTTCCTGGTTGGTCACCCATTTTTTCTTCTTGAAAATGTTCCCTATTCTTTTCTTGATTTTCAATGTGATGTTGCAGAGCATGTTGTTCTTGATCAAAATCAATATTTCATGGAAGAAACCTTCCTAGATGGTCTCTAGCTCATCTCATCCACAATCTAAATTGTCTTCCTTATCAACACTAAGGCTTCAAACTTAATAGCTAGATCTTTTAATTTCCCCAACAACGACACCAAAAATTATGGGCAAGGTCATTGGTGTCACTTCTTGCATCATTTAATCTTTCAAATATCGAATTGGGTGTGTCTTAGAGCTATATGTGATAAGGATGTCTCCATGGATTGGGGGGTTTTTGCATTGTAAATAGTGAATTTTGATTATGGTCTGACTCCTTCAGGAGCTCTCAAGAGTGGAACTCAACACCTAATTTCCAAATACTAATCCTCTCTTATTCCTTAACTAATTCTCATTCAAACTCTAGTAACTTAGTTCAAAATCCACCTAACTTAATTGTAATTGATTCATGGAAAATTTAAAATATAACTAAATTCACTCTTAGTCTAAAATTTGGAATTTAAATTTACTTGAAAAGAAAGTCTATTTTATGTTTGCAAGAAAATAAATATTAATCTAGAAAACAACAACACTACATTTCATGAATGAATTCAAAATAAGCTTCAGCTTAATCTTCCCATCAGTCATCATTATTATTTCCACTAAAACCACCATGCATTTGAAAATAGCTATTAATTCTAATTCCTATGAACAACATTTAAATCTACAGTAAAAAAATGAATGTTAATCTACAATGAAGCATAATAAACTATCTTAAAAACATGATGAACTAATATAAAAAGTATGAGTAAATACAGTTACTAAGAATCGTTAAACATAAATCAAGATTCTTAACTTATCACTTGATACAAATTGAACAAAAATTCACTAAATCGAAAGAACACAACAGAAGGTCACCTCCTTTGGTTGAGCAGGCCCTGCTCTTCCTTTAGTGGGATCTTTAACACTGAGATTAGAATTAACTCCTTATTTGCATTCAAATATTCCTAAATAGGTGAGTGGAACAAAAGTGCATAGTACAATCATTACAATATTAAGCAAAAAATTATCTAACTCCAGACTAACTCTAAGGATGGATATGTTAGGAAAAAATTTAATAGCAAATTTTTTTTTCCTAATGCCAAGTTTTAGAGGAGAAGAGAGATATGTCTTTTAATGTTTACAATTACAGTTCATTAAGGCACACATGAAATAAATAAAAAAACTAAGAAACAAACACATAACACAATTGACACCAGATTTATGTGGGAAAACCCTTACGAGAGAAAAACCCACCACACCAAAGAAAGATCACTTGTATTACAATAATCAAATTACATACAAGTTATAGTCTCTTCTTTTTAGATGACAATTCTATATCAGCAACATTTCCTTGATCAACCTTGTATCAAATTACACTATTACAATGCATTTATTCAGCATACAATGGAATTCACTCACTGATCATTAGACTAACTAACCAGACAAGACCCACAACCAAACTGTTCATCCATCGCTCAAGTTGTCTGTTCATTTCCCATAAGAAAATGGTCATAACAATTCAACTACCCAATCAGTTCACATTATGTATCGCTCATTGGTCCAAGATAAAACACATAGGAAAAATGCTTGGTCAACCAATTTCAACTTTATCGCTCATCAGTGAGACAACAGAATGTGTTGAACCTATGTCATACTATCCATAGGCTATCACACACGACACTAGCTCCTATCACTTAGACTTTGGTGAAGTCTCCTCAATCTTCAGGACCATCAGCAAGACAAACGTTATTAAGAACACATTGGGAAGTCACACCAAACACTCATGTCTCCCCGATGATCTAATGAACACTAAACCACACATATCAACAAGAGTCACCTTGATCATTCACTGGGAGAAGATCCATCGAGAAGAGAAACACCATTGGTAGGAGATTAGGAGGTGACACTAATAGCACAAGTCTCCTCGACGCTTCCATTTCCAAGAGTCTCCTTGATGATCTTCATCGCCCAGACATCTACCATCAAAATGAGTTAGTAATGTCACTTCAACTATTCTGGTCACGCCGATATTGCCAAGACAATTGCAGGGTCACACCAACGTTGCCAAGACTTCTGCTGTCAGAGTGAGTTTGGAAACTCACTCCGATAGATCATGTTATGCTAATGACTTCCATCAGAAAGACAGGTCCAAGGTCACAACGATCCGATCTTCTTAGATAGTTTCTCATTGCCAAGACATTCCAAGGGTCTCAGCAATACTGCTCTTTCAAGAGTTCCATGTCAGTAAGGATTTAGGCACCTTTTCGAACAATATCCCACTTGAAAAAGATCTTACTGACACCTCCAGAGCACAACAAAACTACTGGGTTTTATGGGCACCAAGGCTCATCAAACTAGTACACCACTTGTACTTGTATGTGCTCACTGGTTTTCTCAATGCATCTGCAACATTTTCCAGAGTATCCACCTTTTCTAAAGAGACCTTTCCATCCTCCACCATATCTCGTACAAAGTGATATTACACATCAATATGTTTCATCCTGGCATGGAAAGTAGGATTCTTTACTAGAAAAATAGCACTCTGACTGTCACAGTAAATTATAATCTTCCCTACATAAAACCCAGTGTTAGAACACAAATGTTTTAACCAAATTTCTTATTTACAGGGATGAGTTGCTGCCGTGTACTTAGCCTCCATAGTGGACAAAGTGACTACAACTTGTCACTTGCTCATCCAACTAATTGCACCACCATTCAACATGAAAGTATATCCACTGGTGGACCTTCTACTGTCAATGTCCCCTGCCCAATTAGAATCCACATATCCATGAATATTGAGAGTACTTTGTGATCCAACCAAATGTCCATGGTAACACAAAGCATAATATGAAGCGTCCCTTAGATATCTAAGCACTCTTTTCACAGTATCCCAATGTGTCCTTCCTGTATTTTCCATAAATCAACTAAGAAATCCCACTGCTTGGGAAATGTCTGGCCTTGTATAGACCATTGCATACATTAAACTACCAACTGCACTAGCATAAGGTACTCTGGCCATGTCCTCTATCTCAGTAGGAGATTTCAGACAATCTTCAACATATATCTTTTTTTCCTGCAAAACTAGAACAACTAGTTGCTTGCAATCATTCATACCAAATCTCTCCAGAACAATATTAATATACTTACTTTGGCTAATCCAAATCTTTCTTCCCTTTCTATCCCTAGTTATTTACATCCCCAAAATATACCTAGTTGCACCAAGATCTTTCATTTCGAACTTTGCAGACAACTGAGATTTTAGATCAGAAATCATTAACTTACTATTTCCTATGAAAAACATATCATCAACATAAATGGCAATAATAAGAATTCAATCATTTTCAGTCTTGTAGTACACAAAATGATTTTATTTTGATCTTACAAATCCCAAAGACAAAATAAATGTGTCAAATTTCTGGTACCACATCTTAGGTGATTGCTTCAAACCATACATAGATTTTTTCAATTTGCAAACCAGATTTTCTTTACCTTTTCTCACAAAGTGCTCAGGCTAGGACATATAGATTTCTTCTTCAAGATCACCATGAAGAAATGTTATCTTCGCATCCATCTGCTCAATCTCCAAATCATATGTTGCAACAAGTGATAAAAGAAATCTGATAGATGTCAGCTTTGCTATAGGAGAAAAAATTTCCCCATTATTAATTCCCTCTACCTGGGAATAACCCTTCGCAACCAACCTCGCTTTATACTTTTCAACACAACCATCCAGACCAATTTTCTTTTTAAACACCCACTTTCAGCCCATAGGCTTTCTACCTTTATGCAATGGGACTATATCCCAAGTATTATTTTTCCTTAATGAAGCCATTTCTTCATTCATGTCTTCCAACCAAGAATCTCAGTCAGACATTCTAGTTGCCTCTTTTACAGTCCTAGGCTCATCTGTGTTAGTAATCAAAGCATAGGTACAAATACAATCTAACATAGAGAATCCATACCTATCTATTTGTTTCTTCTCACGTGTAGACCTCCTCATAGGCTGAGGTTGAGGTTGTGGTTCTTCTTCTTATTCATAACTCTCAAAGCTGCTCAAACTCTCCTCATTTTCAAGTACACTTTCAAAGTGTTTTTCCTCTTTTCTTGGAGTTAGAGGTATCCCAACAACATCATTCTTTTTCCTCTTCTTTCATCCTTGGCTGCAGATCTACTGAAGAAGGTTTTAATTCCTAGAAGATAACACTTTTTTTGTACAATACCTTCTTGGTCATAGGATTCCAAAGCTTGTATCCTTTCACACCAAGGCCATACCTAATGAAGATAAAATTTTCAGCTTTGTTGTCCAATTTAGATCTTTTCACATCCAACACATAAACATATGCTTCATAGCCAGAGACACGAATATGTCTAAGAGAGGGCTTCTTACCAAACCAAGCTTACATAGGCATTATATCAACAAGTGCTGAAGAAGGTGATCAATTCAATAAGTAACATGCTATAGCCACAACCTCAACCCAAAACATCTTCTCTAGACCAGCATTGCTCAACATACTTCTTTCCTTCTCCATCAACATCCTGTTCAACCTTTCAACAATTCCATTTTGTTAAAGAGTGTAAGGTGTTCTTTTATGCCTCTTAATCCCATGGTCTTTGCAATATATTTAAAAATCATCAGAACAAAACTCACCGCCATTGTCAATCCTTAGACACTTTATTTTTCTTCTAGTCTGATTTTCCACAAGGTTTTTAAATTCCTTAAAATGACTGAACACTTCAGATTTAGTTTTTAAAAAGTAAACAAATGCCCTTCTCGAATAATCATCAATAAAAGAAACATAATATTTAGACTTCGATAACGAAGGAACATCCACTGGACCACACACATCAGAATGAATATAATCCAGAACACCAGAAGATTTATGAGGACTAGAGTAGAATGAAACATGGTGTTGTTTTCCATATATACAATGTTCACAGAATTCATAATCGAGATTGCAATCATCAAGCCCTTACACTAGGTTTTTATTCATCAAGGCTTTCAAACCTTTTTCACCAATGTGACCAAGCCTTTGATGCTAGAGCATAGTCTTTTTTGCTAGAAGTTTCACTTCCAAGGAATTTTCTCCAATAGGAACATTTTCATTCTTCTCTTTACGAACAACCTTCTATGACTTTGCAGAGACACTATTGCATTGAACAGCCAGTGCATCCAACTTGAACAAAGTACCAATTTGGGCACCCCTAGCTAGCACCATCGAGCCTCTAGTCATTTTAAAGCCTCAAGAATGACTTATTTACCAAGGACTTGCCCTGATAAATACCTCCCAGTCTTTTCCACAATGTAGAGGCAGATTTCTCTTCATGAGCATTCAAGAGAACAGAGTCTACCAGACATAGTCTTATCAACCCTTTTTCTTTTCAATCTATGAGATCTCAATCTTGTTGCTTCATGGCTATAGGTTTTGTTCTAGACACAACAATCCAAAGATCATGATCCACCAACAGGTCTTCCATTTTAAGTTTCCACAACTCAAAATTGCTGCCATTGAATTTCTGAATTTCAATCCTTCCAGACATACTTGTTGTTTCCATCTTAATCTATAATTAGAAAAATTCAAGACTTCTACAAAACTCCCACTGAACAAAAATTGACACAAAAAACAATCTACCCACAAGGATAACTCAATTGACCAGGCTCTGATACCACTTGTTAGGAAAAAATTCAATAGCCAAACAAATTTTCCTAATCCCAAGTCTCAAAGGAGAAGAGAGATATTTCTTTTAATATTTACAATTACAGTTCATTAAGGCACACATGAAAGAAATAACAAAACTGAGAATCAAACACATAACACAATTGACACTAGATTTACGGGAGAAAAACCCACCACACAAAAGAAAGATCACTTGTATTATAGTAATCAAATTACATACAAGTTATAGTCTCTTCTTTTCAGATGACAATTCTATATCAACAACATTTCCCTAATAAACCTTGTATCGAATTACACTATTAAAATGCATTCATTCAACATACAATGGAATTCACTTATTGATCATTCGACTAACTAACCAAACCAAACCCACGATCGAACTGTTCATCCATTGCTCAAGCTATCTATTCATTTCCCACATGAAATGGTCACAATAGCTCAACTGCCCAATCAGTTCGCATTCTGTATTGCTCATTGGTCCAAGATAGAACATGTAGGACAAACGCTTGGTCAACCGATTTCAACTTAATCACTCATTGGTGAGACAACAAAATGTGTCAAACTGATGTCAGACTGTCCATAGGCTATTGCACATGACACCGACTCCTATTGCTCAAACTTCAGTGAAGTCTCCCCGATCTTCAGGACCATCGACAAGATAATCTCTATCTCCAACACACTGGGAAGTCACACCGAACACTCATGTCTCCCTGATGACCCAATGAACACTAAACTACACATATCGGCAAGAGTCACGTTGATTTTTCACCAAGAGAAGATCCATCAGCAAGAGAAATACCATCGATAGGAGATCAGGAGGTCACACTGATAGCACAAGTCTCCCTGATGCTTCCATTGCCAAGAGTCTCCCCAATAATCTTCATCGCCCAGACATCTGCCATCAGAATGAGTCAGTAATGTCACTTTGACTGTTCCAGTCACGCCAATATTGCCAAGAAAACTACAGAGTCACGTTAACATTGCCAAAACTTTTGTTGTCGAAGTGAGTTTGGAAACTCACTCTGATAGATCATGTCATGCCGATGACTTCTGATAGAAAGACAAGTCCAAGGTCACAGTGATATAATCTTCTGAGATAGCTACTCGTCGCCAAGACATTCCAAGGGTCTCAACGATATTGCTCTTTCAGGAGTTCCATGTCAATAAGGATTTAGGCACTTTTTCTAATAGGATATTTATAAGAATATCCCTTATTTAAATTCAAAATCATGGTGCGACTTGCCAAGATACAAAGTGGTAAACTAAAAGTAAAAAAGAACTGAAAATATCAGAGAGAATTTTGTCACATAATATTTGGAACAAGAAGTCTCCAAACTGACTAGAGAAGTTGATTCAAAATTATGATGAATCAGTATCTAGTTGGAGCGATTAGGAGCGCAATTGATTCCACATTGTTAAATAGAGAGTTTAACAAATCCACCTCATGAAGTAAGCATTTAATCACCTAAACGAAATCCTCAAAAATAGGATTCTAATGTGACATAAAAGATTTCAAATTGCATAGTTACTCCATCATTAACATCATTAAAACAAAAAAATATAATGCAAAATATTGTTTCTAATATATCCCCTAATTAGTTAAATATAAGGTATAACAAGCAAACATATAAGTATACATTCTACCACCAACATAGTTAATTAATAGTATAATAAAGTCTTTGTGAACATAAAATGATCATTTAAAGTATCATTTTGAACTCTCATCAATATATGTGTATGAATGAAATGTTGTGATTTGATTATGGTAGTAGTTGTATATGTATTTATATAGATTTATTTCTTTTCATCTCAGCACATGGTAACAAGGAAGGAGTATTTGTAGAAAGCACTAAAGTAGCATAACAGGGTATTAATGAAGTTCAAGCCATTTAAGTACAAGAAGCTGTGAAGTTGATAATGGTCATTAAGGAAGGAATAAATGCTAGAAGATATCTGCTCTTGAATGTTTAAATTTTTCCTATGTGTTTCACATGCAAGTTGTCCTTATTTGAATAGGTCTCTTTTTCCTTTTTTAGCTAGATGAATAAGTCAATGATTATTCAATCTCCTCATATATAGGAATGGGATTTATGATTGAAGTTAGTTAGTAGTTCAAATAAGACTCTCCCTATTTTGTATAAAGCCAGGGGATGAATTCATAGTTTACTAAGTTGATTTTTTTGCAAGTTACTAGCAATTGGTAGTTTTCCAGTTATTCAAAGACATGTTACAATGATATTATGAAATAAAATCTGCAAGAAGGATTTTGTTTGATATTTGGTGTTATGCAATGAATTGAGTTATATGATTTATGGATGCATTTTAATCTCAGTTAGATCTAGTTTTTAGTTAAGTGAAGCAGCCTTTTGAGCTGCCCACTCAGGTACTGTTCTTCACTGTAATTATCTATTTGTTCATTTATGCATTTCTAGTAATTTTGTTTTCATTATTTTACATGTACAATGCAAGTAGAATGGTTTATGATTATTTAAGGTTATAGTTTTTCATGAACAAAGATAAATCATAGTTCTCCAAAGATTAGGAATATTTATTTAATTGTTTTAAATAATTTCATATTAGTTTTGCAGTCGCAAATCTTTAGCAGTCACCTACAACTTATGTTGCAGGCACCCGTAGTCACTAGGTTTTGTAACCACTTTCATTTTTTTTTTTTAGTTCTATCAAATTCTAGCAAGGTAGAATATTTTGAATAAGTTTTTGTAGAGTAAATTAGGATAACACAAGACCGTGAAGGTACACATAGTGTTGTACCATCAAAATTTCATGCTCCTTGGTTGATAATTTAATGTAGGCTAGCAATATCAAGAGGACTGTTCAACTTGGCACACCCCTAAATTGTGTAAAATTTACCAAGTACATAACACATTTGTTTTCCTCTACACAAGACATCTTAGAACCCCTTAATATAAAATAAAATCCAAAGTATCATGGCCTTCTATACCAAGCTCTAGACATTGGTTCTCCTTCCACCCATCCTAAATCCAAAATCCATCCACCTACATCCAAACATCCATATTCCCCATCCTCCAAATCTATCTTGGGCCCTTATGTTCCAAATCCCAATCACTCATCCCCTCCATCCAATTTGAATCCCTATATCACAAAACAAATTACTTCATCCCCTCCATCCATTTTGGGTCCCTACATTCCATCACCTAACATTCCTATTCCAAAATCTCATTATCCTCTCTATCCATCACCTCATATCCCAAATCAGCATCATCAAAGCCACACATATTTAAAATCCTTCCAACATACTACTTAAACCAACACATCTATAATATATACACATCATTCATATCCATCTCCCAATCCCATTTCTCTTGGAAGAAATTTGGATTCCAAATCTCAAATGCATAAATCAAAAAATCCACAAAAACCAAAGGATCAACATGTCCCTTCAAAAAGATATGAAGAAAAAAGAAAAATATGATCCAAAATCCAAACTACAAATCACAAAGGCCACAAATTCCCATGAAGAAAAAATCAAAGTAAAAAACCATGTGGATTCCAAAGATACTCATAGAATCAAGGCACCCCAAAACAAAATCAAAATTGGCATCCAAACTTGCTAATCCAAAAGCTTCATCTAATTCTAAGTCCTCCATCCCATCTAATAATCCTTCATCACCTTCATCTATTTTGGGATCTTATGTCTCATAATCTACATCCACACCTCCATTTAAACCTCACAATTCAAAATCCACTTCTCTTTCACAATTCCACCACCCTTCAAGGTGTGTGCCATTGTTGATCTTGCCAACATTCCCATCCACATCCACATATCTTTCATTAATCCATCCACTATCCAACATCCATGGTCCATCCTTCCATCCCTCTTATCCAATAATTTGCATAAATCCATATCCCTCTCCCTCTTTCAATCCATCTTATCCCCATTACCATCGTTATACCAATGACTATGAGCATAACAACACATAATTAAGGGATACCATCTATGGAACTAGATGCTTGAGTCCTTCCCCCCCATCCGCTTGTACTCTACACTTGGGGGCAAGATTCATCCTTACCACATATTATCCACATCCTCCACTGTCCTTTAACATCTATCAATCATCCTATCTAAATCCATCTTTCCCTTTCCACCTCTGATCTTGATAAGGCTAAGGATCTACATAATCATTGTATACACATAAAAATGGTCTAGAGAACAATTAATTAAATACTTGTTATTTAATTAATAAATTCTAATTCCTCTACTATTATAAATAAATTGATAAATTTATTTATATGGTTCATTACCTTAATTCTTCCTTTTCCAAAAATAATTTTCCTCTTAAATTAATTAAATGCACAAATTAAATAATTTATTATTTAATTAATTTCCCTCTTCCATTTAAATTTGAATTTTTAATTCAAATTTAGCACATGTCTCCATATTTCTTCTAACCACCTCCAACTCACCTACCACCTCACCATGTGTCACATGAAATTGAATTTCCTAAATTGTAAAATGAGAATTATCATCAACAAACTTGCAACAAATTTGAAACCACCTTGGACACATGGCTTCTTCTTTCCTCTAATTCTCTTCAACACTTGGAAAGGTGTTTTCTTGAAGGGAACCACCTCCTTGTGCTCCACCGTCGATGCCTCAATATCCCAATCTTGACCATCTATCATTGCCACATCATCTTAAGCCTGGAAAAATCTAAAAATAGAAGGCATTTCTACAAGTTTTCATATGGATTTGGATTAAAAACTTATGTTGCAGAATTCTTAGTACAATTTGAGAGAATTTTGAGAGCATTGTAGTTAGTGTTTAGCATTTTAGTTCATTTAGAGTTATTATGGCAATTTCAATTTTAGTAGCTTAGTCATTGCATCTTTTATACAACATTACCATTAGATTTGCATTGTCAATTTCAGCATCATTTGAGCATATCAATACTCCATCATAGATCATTCAACATTTATGCATCCAAAATACAAAAATATAGTGATGTAGGCATGTAGTTTGCATTGCATAATAGCTTCTCATTTCTTAGGTTGTCATATTTGTAGGTTCATGTGCAAAATTTAATAGATCTGAGAGCATGAATTTCTAAGGTCCTTAAGACTAGAGAACCATGGAATTATTTGAAAGGATAATTGTAGTCATTTAACTCCACTATTTCAATTCCTTTTATGTAGTACATTGCATGGATGTGTGTTTAGTTTTATCATATTGATACATATTTTCACCGCACATAAATTGGCACCCATTGTGGGGCCTAGCCCCTGTTAGAACCAAAAAAATTCCACTAAATTTCTAAGTTCTTTGCTCATTTGAGCCCATTCATGCGCTATCTTTTCCATTAAAGTGTCATTTTTTCCCTTCATATATACCTTATACATTATATCACGACCTTAATATTTGCTGGGTATGTTATTCACCGCTTTACCATGACCTTTTGCAAAGTGGCTCGCGGTATAGCAGTGATGGTTAAACACAGTCATATGACTGTTACCAGTACACCGTGTGTGGAAACCGGCCATGGTGGCATGGTAAGCAGTCAGTCGGGTCAAAAAATGATGGGAAGACTCTACTGTGGTACCACTAGTAGTTAAGCTAGTGACCATGGTAGGGCGGTGAATGAAGGCAAGTAGTTAGTAGAGACACGAAGGGCATGCAGTGAATAGGTGGCGGTCAATGAACAACTACCACGATGCTGCAGACGGTTAGAATGGAGCCTGCTATGATTGTGGTGGATGGAGATAGGCAATGGGGCGGTTAACAAGTGGCCAGGTGATGGTTAAGAAATGGCTACTATGGTACTGTTGGCAGTTAAGCTAGTGACTATGGTAGTATAGTGAACGGTGGCAAGCAGTGAGTGTAGCGGTCGAAATCGATCATCGCGGTACCACATGCGGTTAGAGTGTTGACCATGGTAGAGCGGTAAAGTTAAAAGAGCTTTCACAACAATAATTTAAATAACACAATAAGGACCGGTCAAGGTATAATGGGAAAATTAAAATCTAGGCTATAGTTTAAAACATTTAATTTGCCGATAAGGAAATGAAATTAAATGTTTTTATTTTTGTCATGGAATGCATATGGTTTTACTAGTTAAATGAAGAGTCGTGACTCTTTGAATACATGGTATAAATAATTTGAACAAATCAGTTGTAGGGAGGGAGGAGAGATTTTTCAGAATTGGGATGTAAATGATGAACAATCCTTCTTGAAACAGAGGGTAATGGAGTAAACAATTTTATATTGGTGCAATCTTTTCTGAGTTCGGTGGTTGAGATGTTGTAACTTTGTATTTCCTATCTGGTTATCTCCAATTAAATTTTTTAAAATCATTTAAATCATGATATCTAGTATATTTGTGATTTCTCATAGTGCATTTTTCACTTTGTGTGGTTTTATTAATAGGTGTCTGCAAAGTCAGAACTAAATTCCTTTTAAGCAAGTCATAGTGATTCTAGGATTTTGTTGGATGATTAAAGAAGAACCCGATAGGAAAACACTCAAGCATAATTTATACAAGCCATTAATTGGGTGAAATAATATGCTAGTCATAGAGTTTCATACTATAAATATGCCTAACAACTTGAATTAAGTCAGAGAGGGAAACACCTTGAATTCTTGTAATTTTTGACTCTGTTGCCCAACTAGTAGAAGGAATTGATCTACCATATCCTAGAGGATAGAATTCATAAAAAATAATATTTTCAAATCTTTTCTTTTGTGTAGTAGGTGTAGTTGCAATCATTATAACTATTCACTATAACTTGCCATTCTTCGTAGTTTGCTTGGCAGGAAATCTATTTTGAATCTACATGTTTCACATAGGTTCACCCACCTAGGTCTAGTAGAACCTAAAGAGTAGAAGGTTTAATTGAGTAATTGGCCTTGTATGTTGTCCAAAAATGTTGTAAGGGCCTGGCAAACTCTTATGGTTAAAACCTCCATGTTTGAGGACCAACAGTTTGGCGACTCTATTGGGGACCATAATCTGAAAATAAGCCTTTGTCATAGAGTCAATATTTTGTAGAAGACTCCATTGGGAATAAAGAATTGCATATTTTCTCACTTTTGGAAAGTGAGTGGCGACTCTGAATGAACAAATATATTGATACTAATAAATTGAAATATATATTAGAAAGAAATCATCCTAGAGTTCAGAGTATCACAATTGCTCAAAACATGCAAGGAAGAAGATCTTTGTACAAAGATGGTGATGGTCCTAATGACAAAATTAAATGGACTCAGAAGAATGATAAGGGAAAGAAAGTATATGATACATGGGCCCATCGAATAAAATCAAAACATCAAAAGCACCATTGGAGACACACAATTCATATGGTACACTAGAAAATGAAAACAACCCTTCCAGGGAACTTCATACTACTGAGGAACAAAGGAATCCCTTCTATAATCTAGACCTTGAGAAAGTTAAGGAGTTCATGGCTAAATGTGAAGCTGAAAGAGAAAGAAGACAACATGAATATGATTAGAAAATGGCATTTCTTGAAGAGAATCAGAATGGAATTGGCTATGAAGCAGCCTCTGAGGAGAACTATGAAAATATGGCTCAAGATGAAATAAATGCAATACTGGAACATGAGAGACAAGAAATGGAGAGAGAAAAAATAGAATATGAGTAGAGGATCCAAGAAATTAAAGAGCTTGAAGAGGTGAAATTAAGGAAGGCTCAGCTCAATACTCAAATGGCTAATCTGCATAAATATGTGCCACCACATATATAGGGTAACAATAATGTAGGCCCATCAATAGCCCCACAAATCCATCAAAATCAGCCAAATAGACATCAAAATGCTCCACCACAACATCAAGGTGTTCAACCATCTCCTCATCAGCAGCATGTACCCCCACAAGGTCAACAATATGTGGCAAATAATAATCCATTGTACCAGTGTTAGTATTACCAAAATCATCCTCCACAATATGCAACCATGATCAGGCAGTTTGATTTGGCTAGATTTCAAATATGTCCTTATCCTATGGACAACAATTGGAGAAGTCTTTTCCCAAAACTCACAGGAAGTAGTGCAATTGCAGTTGAAGAACATTTAAGGAGTTTTAATGCTTTTGTGCAATATTTGGATATGTAGTATGAAAATGTGCAGATGAGGTTGTTTATGATGTCACTAATTGAAGATGCCAGAGATTGGTTTAACACTCTGCTAATAGCTTTTATTGATTCTATTCATGTGTTCTATGAACAATTTCTTGAGGAGTATGGGAATCAATATGTGCCCGAATTCACATTGCATGAATTGGTGACTATTAAGATGCATCAAAATGAGTCATCTTATGATTTCAACCAGAGGTTTCATAAATTGCATAATAAGATACCTCCTGGATCTAAATTGGCTGATCCTGCTACTTTGAGTATTTATTTAAAGGCTTTTGATCCTAAGACAGGATATGAACTTAGGAACAGGGGTCCTAGAAATTTGGCTGAAGCTCAAAGGATAGCACTCACAATTGAAAATAACATGAAAGCTACAGGGATGATTTCCAGGAGGGATAACCCTAGGGTTCCCCAATATGCTCCTCCGAATAAATAGGAAAGCACATATAGGAATAAAAGGCCAAGATGACATGACATGCCTTATAATACAAATTGGAGAAATGGAAAGCCAGTGATGGATGGGCCTAGAAATAAAGAGACACCTAACCCTTTGAAGAAAAGAGGGGCATACATGGTTGATAATAGTCCTTGGTGTTTAGTTTGTGACTTTCCACATTCTTTAGAGCATTGTGTTGTAGCTCAGTCAGTATCAGGAAAAGACATAGCAGAAAATAATAATGAAGAAGACCATAATATCTATTTGACTTCCCATACTCTTCACTCCGCAGAGCAAGGGTATTCATCTTCAGAAGAAGGGGGATATGAATATAATGTTGATCATAAAAAATATAATGTTCACATGGTAGAGCAACAAATTTTTTCTGACTATGAAAAAAGTGACGATGAACAAAGTCCTCTTGTTAGGGGAAATATGAGGAAACCAACTGACGAAGAAATTAAAAGATTGGATATTGCAGCTGTTGAGTTGGCTAAAAGCAAGTATCGGCTGAGGAATAGAACAGTGAATGAGAATGAAGGTGTTCCAAGAGGAATATTCTTGAAAGATAAAAATATGTCCCATGAAATATCAAAAAAGACAAATGATGAGTGCCATGATAAAAAAGAACAGAAATATGTCCCCAAAGAAGAAAATAAAGAATTCCCCAAAGACAAACAAAACATAGATCAAACATCAAAAAGGGAGAAAGAGGAGGGAAAAAGTGAACCAACAGAGAAAAAGAAGGTGATAAGAGTTGAAGGTGCATCTTTTGATTTTGTGCAAGCTTTATCCCAGGGAAAAATATATGTCCCATAACTTGAAATGATGAAAATTAAAGAGTATAGGGAAAGTTCTATTCAATTAATGTTTGGTAGGAGGAATCAAATTGTAAATATTGTTGATAAGAAAGGAAAGATAAAAGTTTTAGAAGTTGGCCTAAATGATGCATTGATGAATACACCACAAATTGATCCATTTTTTACTACCCTACTCATAAATGGTAAATTGGTAAGAAATTGCATGATAGATTCAGGTGCTTCTATGAATATTATGCTAGTAGGGGTAATGAAACAACTTGGTATGTGGATAGATATTGAGGGTGGTAAGTTTTATGCCATGGATAGTAGGCATGTCCCAATAGTGGGGATTGTGAAGGATGTAGAAGTAAAATTAGCAGCCTACCCACAGGCAACCTATAATATTGATATAACTATGATTGATACACCTCCTCAGTTTGGAATGATTTTATCAAGACAATGGACTATAGCAGTTAGAGGTAATGTGCAGTTTGATTTATCATATGCCATAATACCCGTTAATGGTGAAGAGGTAAAATTACATAGAGAACCAAGGGTGAATTAGATAGTTGAGTGTGTTCCTCAAGAACAACTTAATTGCTTTTGTGATGTGGATATAGGGAGTTTTAAAGTAGAATTATCTCAGCCAGAATTAGTGAATACTAACCCAATTGATAGACTTGTTTCTAGAAATCAACAAGGTGTGTGAAAAATGTATTTTGATGGGGCTTGCAGCCAAGAAGGTAATGGAGCTGGGATAGTTCTCATATCACCTGAATGCACAACATTTAAATATTCATTTTTGTTGGATTTTGAATGTACAAATAACGTGGCAGAGTATGAAGCCTTGTTGATTGGTTTGAAAATCACTGTCAAACATAAGATTAAGTTGTTGTCTGTCTTGGGAGATTCTGAGCTGGTTGTGTCACAAGTTAGATCAAAGTATTTTGTAAAGAATAAGAAGCTGAAACAATATAGAAATATTGTGTGGGATATAGTGGAACTGTTTGATGCATTTTCAATTGATTGGATAGATAGATCTGAAAATTTGATGACAGATTTTTTGGCTAATGCAGCCTTAAAGAGAGATGATATCACTTTGACAAGAGTGTCTCAGGTTGAATTTAAAACAAGACTAGTAGTCCCTGACAACATATATAGTTGGCAAGTTTTTAATGATGATACTGACCTTTTGAAATTTCTTCATTGTATAGATCAGTATGAGGCACATGAGATAGATTTCAATGCTTTTGTGGAAGAAGTGGATGGGAAACATATTGTATTTGGGAAGTAAGTTTTGTAGCTTAAAAATAACAAGCTTCCCAAAGGGCTTGTGGAATTGGAGAGAGTGTATGATGTGATTGATTGTTCTCTCATCAGGTAGACACCTGTTAAGAAAGAAGATATTGAAGAAATAAATTTGGGAACTGAATTAGCACCAAAAAGTTTTTATATTAGAAAGAAAATAATCCCAAACATCAAAAGAATGCTGATTACCTTCATGAGAAAGTACAAACATGTGTTTTCTTGGTCCTATGAGGATTTGAAGGTGTATAAAGAAGATATTTTTCAGCATGAGATTCCACTTAAGCTAGATACAAAGCCATTCAGATAGAAGTAGAGGCCTATCAACCCAACTCTGGAACCTAAGATGCAAGAGGAGCTAGCAAAGCTCATAGATGCAGGTATCATAAAACCCAATAGGCATTTAACATGGGTCTCAAATTTGGTTCCAGTTAGGAAGAAAAATGGGGACATAAGACTGTGTGTTGATTTTAGAAATCTGAATGTTGCTTCCCTAAAAGATAATTATCCTCTTCCAAACATGGAGGCAATATTGTACAAAGTAACATGATGTGAGTTATTATCAATGATGGATGGATTTTCTGGATATAACTAGGTCAAAGTCAAATAATATGAGCAGTACAAGACAACATTTCACTACACCATGGGGAACATATGTCTATATAAGAATTCCATTTGATCTCACAAATGTAGGAGCTACTTTTCAAAGGGCCATGGATGTGGCATTTGCGGATTTAATCAATGCTATAATGGTGGTATATCAAGATGATCTCACTGCTTATTCCAAAAAGGTAGAGAATCATGTTGGGGACTTGGAGAAGATCTTCATCAAAGCTTTGGAATATGGTATTAGTCTTAATCCTAAAAAATGTCATTTTGTTGTCACAAAGGGTAAACTTTTGGGGCATATTGTGTCAGGAGATGGGATTAGGATAGACCCTGAAAGAGTAGATGCCATAGATAAAATTACCATTCCCAAAACTATCAAATCAATCCAATCATTCTTTGGCCAAATTAATTTCATTAGGAGGTTTCTGTCCAATTTTGTTGAGATTGTTAAACCTATATCTAAGATGTTGAAAAGGGGAGAAAAGTTGGACTAGACTATCGAAGCTATGGATGCATTCATATCTATAAAAAGAGCTATCAAAGAAGCCTCCATCTTGAAGTCTCCTAATTTTACTAAACCATTTCAGATTTTTTCTTTTGCTTCATTTCACACCATAGTTGTTGTTATGTTATAGAAAAATGATGAAGGTCATGAGCACCCTGTTTCTTTTTTCAGTAAGTCTTTGCAGGGGTCAGAATTGAAGTATGATATTATGGAAAAACATGCTTATGCATTGGTCAAAGCAGTAAAGGCTTTTAGGCCTTACCTTGTTGGAGCTAAGGTAATTGTATATGTCCCACATGCAGTTGTGAAGGATATCCTAGTGCAAACAGAAGTGATAGGGAAGAGATGTAGATGGATTGATAAAATCCAAGAGTTCAAAATGGAGATTCAGATTACCAAGTTGGTAAGAGGATAGGGTTTGGCCAGGCTGATGGTAGAAACAAATATTGAAGAAAACCAAATCTGCAATGTAGAAGGTAAGGAAGAAGTCATAGAAAGTATTGAGCATACTCCATGGTATACTAATATAATGCATTATCTGAAACATATGAAGTGCCCTGAAGGGTTGAATGATAATCAAAGGAGAAATTTGAAGTTGTAGGATTCTAAATATGTTTTTATAGAAGGGGACCTATTCTGGAAGAATAGGGATGGTATATTGTTGTTATGTCTAGATGAATCCTAGGCAGAATATATTTTGAGAGAAATGCATGAAGGGGTATGTGGAGGCCATTATTCTGCTAAGACTACTACACACAAAATTCTCAGGGTTGGTTATTATTGTCCTAGAGTATTCAATGATTCTTTTGCATATGTGAGGAAATGTGAGGCCTATCAGAAATTCTCAGGGAAGTTGAAGTATCAAGGAGCTTTTCCACTTAGATCCTTGTAGGTAGAAGCACCTTTTTACCAATGGGGAGTTGATTTCTTTGGAGAAATATAGGAAAGATCAAGTGGGGGACACAGATGGATACTAGTGGCCACAGATTATTTTACTAAGTGGGTGGAGGCTATCCCAACTAAGCAAGCAACAAGAAAAGTGGTGATGAACTTTCTGGTGGAGAATGTTATAACCAGATTTGGCACCCTGGTCATATTGATCACAGATAATGGGATGTGTTTTAGATATGATGAGTTTAGAGACTTTTTCAAAACATATGGCATTAATATTTCTTATTCTACCCCATATCATCCATAAGCCAATGGCCAGGTAGAGTCAAGTAATAAAAATATTTTGAAGATAGTAAGGAGGATGTTGGATACAAATAAAAAGGCATGGGATTCAAGGTTAAGATTGGTTATATGGGCAGATAAGATTACAGTGAAGAAGGCAAATGGAAAATATCCATTTGAATTGGTGTATGGGAAACAAGCTAGGATGCCATTGCAAAACCTTTTTCCAGTTTATAATTTCATTCTACAAGAAGACTTTGATATTTATGATTCAATGGAGGAAAGAATGGAGCAACTTGCTGAGCTTGATGAAGTGAGATGAATGGCTCAAAAGCAGAATGTGAAATTGCAGTCACAAATGAAATACCTTTTTGATAAAAAGGCCAAGGAAAGAAAGTTTGAAGAAGATGACTTGGTGTTGATGTGGAATGCTCGGCGTCAGGAGAAGGGGAAGCATGGAAATTTTGAAGCTTTATGGCTTGGATCTTTTGTGACAACTGGTAAAGGAGGTCAAGATTCTTATTTCCTATAGAACATGTCTAGAGAGGAGAAGGAGGTTCCTATACATGGGTAGTTCTTGAAGCTTTTCTTCTCTTGAGGATCAACATAGGGTTAAGGATTGCCAGTGCATGGACAATTCTTAATAACCCTCTTTAAATTTTTCTTTTCCATGCACAGTAGTTTAGGAATTTTCAAGGGTCTGGGTTTTCCAGTACATGGACATTCTCAAGAATTCCCTTTTTGAAAGCTTTGCTTTCTTTCCATGTATAGTAGCTTAGGGTTATTTTCACCTTTCATTCTCCATGCTCTGCTTTCCATTTTCCATCTCCTTCACTCTTTCATTCCCTCCATCCTCCATCGCTCATTTCCATGTCCATTCATGTCTTGGTCTGATCTCCTAGTTGTATTCTAGATTCTTGCATAGATTTGTTAAACCACTCATCCCCAATAGGATCCACTATTAGAACCAAAAAATTTCCACTAAAGTTCTAAGTTCTTTGCCCATTTGAGCATGTTCATGTGCTATCTTTTCCATTAAAGTATCATTTTTTCCCTTCATATATACCTTATACATTATATCATGGCCTTAATATTAATTGGGTATTTTATTCACTGCTTTACCATGACCTTTTGCAAAGTGGCTCGAGGTATAGCGGTGACGATTAAACATAGTCAAATGACTATTACCACTACACCACACACGGTCTTCAAACCGGTTGCGGTAAGCAGTCGGTCAGGTCAAAAAATGGTGAGCAGAGTCTATCATGGTATCGCTGGTAGTCAAGATAGTGACCACAGTAGGGTGGTGGATGAAGGTAAGCAGTTAGCAGAGACATGGAGGGCATGCAGTGAATAGGTGACGGTCAGCGAACGGCTACCCCGATGCCACAGACAGTTAGAATGGAGCTTGTGGTGATTGTGGTGGATGGAGATAGGCAATGGGGCGCTTAGCAAGTGGCCAGGTGATGGTTAAGAAAAGGCTATCATGTTACCACTAGTTGTTAACCCAGTGACCATGGTAGCACGGTGAACAGGGGCAAGTAGTGGGTGTAGCGGTCAGGATCGGTCACCGTGGTACCGCACACGGTTAGCATGTTGACCGCGGTAGAGTGGTAAAGTTAAAAGAGCTTTCACAACAATAATTTAAATAACACAATAAGGACCGGTCAAGGTATAATGGGAAAATTAAAATCTAGGCTATAGTTTAAAACATTTAATTTGCCGATAAGGAAATGAAATTAAATGTTTTTATTTTTGTCATGGAATGCATATGGTTTTACTAGTTAAATGAAGAGTCATGACTCTTTGAATACATGGTATAAATAATTTGAACAAATCAGTTGTAGGGAGGGAGGAGAGATTTTTCAGAACTGGGATGTAAATGATGAACAATCCTTCTTGAAACAGAGGGTAATGGAGTAAACAATTTTATATTGGTGCAATCTTTTCTGAGTTCGGTGGTTGAGATGTTGTAACTTTGTATTTCCTATCAGGTTATCTCCAATTAAATTTTTTAAAATCATTTAAATCATGATATCTAGTATATTTGTGATTTCTCATATTGCATTTTTCACTTTGTGTGGTTTTATTAATAGGTGTCTGCAAAGTCAGAACTAAATTCCTTTTAAGCAAGTCACAGTGATTCTAGTATTTCGTTGGATGATTAAAGAAGAACCTGGTAGGAAAACACTCAAGCATAATTTATGCAAGCCATTAATTGGGTGAAATAATATGCTAGTCATAGAGTTTCATACTATAAATATGCCTAACAACTTGAATTAAGTCAGAGAGGGAAACACCTTGAATTCTTGTAATTTTTTTGCTCTATTGTCCAACTAGTAGAAGGCACTGATCTTCCATATCCCAGAGGATAGAATTCATAAAAAATAATATTTTCAAATCTTTTCTTTTGTGTAGTAGGTGTAGTTGCAGTCATTTTAACTATTCACTATAACTTGCCATTCTAGGTAGTTTGCTTGGCAGGAAATCTATTTTGAATCTGCATGTTTCACATAGGTTCACCCACCTAGGTCTAGTAGAACCTAAAGAGTAGAAGGTTTAATTGAGTAATTGGCCTTGTATGTTGTCCAAAAATGTTGTAAGGGCATGACAAACTCTTATGGTTAAAACCTGCATTTTTGAGGACCAACAGCCACATCTTTAATCTATTTTTCTGTTGAGTTTTTCTTTGCAAGTTCCTTCAAAAATTTTGAGATAGCACATCCAATTTTTTTTCTGGCACATCTGGTGGTCCTTTTGGCACATTTGGCTTATGTTTCAGCGCATCGGGTTGTTGTTTCAACACGTCCAACTATTCTTTTGGTGCATTAGGGGGTTTAAAATTTCATTCTATGCTTTTCCAATTTATCATTTAGCGCATTTGATCACTCTTTTAGTGCATTCAATCTAATTTTTAGCGCATTCGATTACTATAATGGCACATTTGGTTTTTGTTGAAATTTTTTTAGATTCCAGAAACTAATCTGTGCTTTTCTATTTTGTAGGAACCTTACACAGAGTTAGAGACCTTGCTAAAACAAATAAAGAACATTGTCAAAGAATAATGGACTGAATCTAGTGACAATTGGCTGCAGGGTTAAATCTAGTTGTCATTTTCTTTGGTTAAGTTAAGAATCTAGCATAGCTAGGAAGGATAAATTTACACCTTGCTTGTTGTGTTTGGAATGGTAGGCGTGTACGCTCTCCCCTTAACTGGGTGATTAGAAAGCTAAACCCATTCATTTTATTTGCATTTTAAACCTTAGAGGGCCTACCTCCATGCTTCAAAAGGAGGGAATGACCCAACCAAGGACACGCTAAAGCCAAGTGACTTCCACTTGGGATATAAATGTGGGTACTCAAGGAAAGTTCAAGTATCATGAGGATTGTTCTGAAAATAAGGGAAACAATGGTCTCTTGACACATGGATGATCCCCCATGAACAAAATTCCCCTACTAAAACCCCTTTGTTGTAGTAAACCAAAAATTACCCTTATCTATTCTTTGGTGCAGCAATAGTTGTTGCCAAGGCATCCACATTATCGCAATTCTTAGTATAGGTGAAAAAAACTTTCCATGTGAGATTCATGGGAGTTTGAAGCTTGGTTGGCCCAAGAAGTGAGTGCACTATAAGGGGGAGCATGTGTAGCCAAGCTTCTAAATCACCCACTAAGAATAAGTGCAGTTGGAGTAAAATCCACATGGAATCCAAAAGAATATTGTCTTACATAGCCTAGGAATTGTGCTTGTTTGATGTGTCTTTACCAAAAAAAATTTAAACCAATATACAAGAAAACATCACACAAACATGTTCAACTATTGATTCAAAAGAAAATCCAAACCAAATAGTCCCAAAAATTCACTATTGAAACCAGAAAATCCATCAAACTGCCAAAAACTAGAAAGCATTTTCTAGATCTGCACATCCATTAACTATTCTAGCACATAGCTTGCACCTTTTAGTGCATCCCTCTATTGTTCTAGCACATTGCTTTCATAAACTAGCATATCCATTTGTTATTTTAGTGTATCCCTCCTCTGTTATAACACTTATGTGTCATGTTGTAGTGCATTCATTTGTTGTTATAGCGCATGCATTGCTTGTTCTGGCGCATCCAACCCTTCCCGTAGTGCATATGTACCATTCCATAGCGCATTTTTGTTTTGGCATATCTGGGAACTATTTTAGCACATCTGGTAAATCTCCAAACATAAAGCTAAAATTGACCTCCCATTTGCCAATTGACATCCAATTTAGGAATTACTTCTTAAACAACATTGTTTCCTTATCCTAAATTTTCTTTCAACTTGTTGAAACCAGCATCATTTTATGTTAAGGGATTGGAAATCAACATCATTTTTCAAGAAATCCCTTACTAAAAGAATCAGGAAACCAAAGAAACAACTTAGCTACGAGAAACTTTTGAAAAGGAGACCCTTCTTGTACCAAAGTAGGAAGGTCTTGCTTGACTATCAAACTTTCATCCATAGATATCATGACTTTGATAGATGATATACTAATGATTTTGCTTTAGATCCTTTATATTCACAAGCTTACTATCAACAAAGAGCTCTTTTACAAAGGCATAATCATAGTCAACCCATTCATCATTCTTACATTCCACAACTGACAATACAATACTCCAACCATCCAAATCAGTTGATACAATAGGGAAATCAAAATCTCAAACTTGTTGAAACCAACATTTTAAAGTTAAAATCTCTAATCTAATCATTGATCAAACATTCAAAAGTGCCTCCTCATCACACCCATTTCTGATTTCACAGTTGCATTTCACCATTAGGATTTATCATCCTTCATCAGGATTCATCATCCTTCATCCTAAAATAAAGCTTTCTTAATCAGATTCTAACCAATCCTTTTGGCACTCCCAAAGTTCGGTCAAACATTTAGAAAATTTTCATCACTTATATGCCCGTTTTAATGAGATTGCAAAAGCAAAAACTAGAGCAAAAATAAATCAAAAACCAAAATACCATGGCTGAAAGAGAAGAAAACCCTTTTTTTGGAATTCATCAAGATGAGGTGGAAGAAATAATAGATGAAACCATAGAACAAGCGCAACAAGACCCCAATTTTCATAAATTCTTTGAGAGGATTTTTGAGAAAGAGGGTGAGACATACCTTTTGATGTTAGCAAAAAAGGAGTCAAACTACTTGATGATTTTGATATCAAAAAATTGCAAAAAACTCCTAAGAAGATAGAAACCAAAATACCAACTGAAATGAGAAATGAAGAAAAAACTAATGATTTCGTGGATACCTTAACATAACAAATACAAACCCTCCAAAAACAAATGAAAAACATGCAAACTAGAACCACTAAGAGGTAATCAATACAAGATATATGCCCCTACCCTTTTGATCCAAGTGTCAACATGATACCATTCCCCAAATTTGACAAATACAATGGAAAAATAGATCCCATTGATCATGTAAGGGAATTTAGAACTATGAGCCTAGAATTTTCCCATGAAGGCACTTACTTAATGAGATTATTCCCATGCAATTTGGGAGGGCAATGTATGCAATGATTCTCGCAACTACCCTCAGGGATCAAATATTTTGAGGAATTAGTCAACAAGTTTATCACTCAATACTCATATAATATTCAACATAAAATCGCAATGAAGGACCTTTGTAATGTCAAAAAAAATAAAAGAGAGTCATTCCTAGTATTATTGCAAAGGTGGAGAAGATTATTTACAAGGTATCCCTATCCCATACCAGAAAAAGAAAAGATGGAGGTATTCATTGACAACTTAAATGATGACATGACTTATAGGCTTGAATTATAATGTCCTCCAACTTTTGAAAAATTGATCGAAAATGGGATCAAGATTGAAGAAGCCCTGGTCAAACAAGGAATTCTGAAAATTTATAATAAAAAAAACTCAACCAATTCCTCCAGCAATGACAAACCAAAATTTTGCAAAAGTACAAAAATAACGACAATGATACCCTAGCTAAAATGCATAATGCTAAACCGGTCTTCAATTTGTCAGGAAGCAACACAAACACCAATCAAAAGACCACCCAAAATACTAACCAAAGCAAAAACCAAAATATCAACCAAGTCACTACTCAAAACAATCAAAGCAACACAACATCCAGGATGTTACCATATCAAACATCAAAAATTGTCAAAAGTTCACACCTTTGGGTGAATCATATGAATCCACATTAAAAGAACTTATTGTGGAAAATCTTATCACTCTCCCCGACACTCGAGGGTTTGAAACCAAAGTCAAATCATCATGGTGGAATGAGGCCCACTTTTGTGAATTTCATCAATGCAAAGGTCACCTAACCAATAGTAGCTTGCAATGAAAACACAAGATACAAGATTTGATTGAAAATAAGGTCATACAAATTGAATAACCCCAAACAAACACTAATCATGGAGTGTTGAAAAACCCTTTACCAAATTATGACAAAGGAGAATCTTCTAACATGAACAAAAAAGGAAAAGGTGTGAACTATGTTTATGACAACACCATCTATCATATCTTAGCCATTGAAGATCACACAAATGACATTGAAATCAATAACACACCAGATCCTATTGCAACCAACCATCCAATCAATGACACCAACATCCTCTCTAATCAATTCCATAATACCCAACAAGACATGGTTGCAATAGATAATCAAATTAATGTCATCAAGATCAAAAGAAAAAAAGATAGTGTACTCATAAACATGACCACAAGGGCACAAACCAAATATGTTTTAAAAGGAAACACTTCTAAAACACCTGATGCTCCATCTCATAAATACAACATTGTTGATCAGATCTATAAAATTCCCACACAAATATCAATATTGGAGCTCCTTAAGATCTCACTCGCCCACAAGGAGATCTTGGAAAAAGCCCTAGTTGATACAACAGTACCAAATGATTTGGAAGTTTGCACTTTCCAAGCCATGGTGGGACATCTAGTTACACCTCATTGCTTATCCTTTTCAGAAAATGACGATGTATCTCTCACCCATACTCATAACACATCGCTCCATATTGACATCCTAATCCATAAAATTCATGTCAAGTGCATCCTAATAGACGAGGGAGCCAATCTTAATATATGTACTTTAAAGCTTGTCTATGCACTAGGGTTCTCTAAAAATGCAATAGATGCAAGGAAAAAAATCACCATCAAGGCCTATGATGATGAGGAAAGAGCTTCAAAGGGTTTGATTATATTGCCAATTCAGGTGGGTCTCATTCAAAAAGATGTGGTTCACCAAGGTTTGGATAAATATTTAACATATAATATATTCTTGGGTCCTCCTTGGATCCATAAAATGCACGTTGTACCTTCAACATACCATCAGTGCCTAAAATTTCGTTATAATGGGCAAGAAATTACCATTCTTGTTGATTCCAATATTCCCCAACATTGCAATACCCTTAAGGTTGTCCAAGATGTGTTTGTGCCTCATAGTCGAGAAGATCCCGATTCCACCCCTAAAATCCCCAATAATCCAAGTCCAGCCAATCCATTATCAAAATTACTAGCCACATCCTCCAATGAAGTAAGTCACCCAAGTTCCTCATCGAAACAACTTGAGAAAAAGGAAGAATCTAGTCCCTCTGCATCTATCAATCCTAAAGGCCAACTTAATACCTTTTCCAAATAGTTTGAGAAGAAATTCCTAGTCAAAGACAAAGGTGTAGGTGAATACTCCATCAAACAATCGCTCTTCCTCTCACATTTAGTTTCTCCAAAATCCCATGGTCAACCATCGACCTCATCACAATCAGCCTCACAACCTATCACACTTTTTGATGGTCGATTCATAAATGAAAGCACTCAAGAAGAGGAATCTGATGACAAGGATATTTTGAATTGGCTCTACAAGGTTGACACAAATTCTCAAGCAGCAATGGCTAATGTCCAAACCACTCAATATACCAAAGGATTCTCAATCTTGGAAAAAATGGGATATGAGGGACAAGGACCCATTGGAAAAAGGAAAGAAGGTATCATAGAACCTATCCAACCCATTATAACAAATCCAAAAGACAAAAAAGGGTTGGGTTATAAAGAGCATCAGAAGGATTAAAGAACAAAGGAAGACCAAAAGCAGAAGGTTGTTGAAAGGATCCTACAGCTCCAAGCAAGTGACCACTATGAAACTGATTCCAATAAATATGAATGGGATACACTTTCAAAAGAGTTATTTCATGATAAATACATTTATGTGGTACACAAGTATACCCCCATGCTTGAGGAGGGACAAAGCTCAGGTTTAAGACCATTTGAATTGGGATCCGCAAGATATCGATGGCTCAAGTGAAGATGACCAAACTCCTAGCGATATGGATCACTCGAAAGAGAGTAACATCATAGAACTTGACCTTTCCATGGTATTTTTCAATGAAAATTTTTCCATTAGGACCCTTATGACCTCTAACCTGAACCCATCTGACAATCCCCTACCATTGGTACATCTTGAACTCATAGATTGGGACCAAACTGACCCTATTGATATCCCCACCTTTTCAAATGATCAGGTCATTGTCAATTTTCTCTACGTTGTTACTCCTGAAACGGGTTCCACCATTGAATGTCATAATGAAGCTTCCAGATAGGGGAGTGCCAAATTTCCTAGCTGCAAAATGAATGAAACAAAAGAAAGATCTGATGGTGAAAACCATTCCATGGCAGTATCAGATCAAGAAAGAATAAAAGTAAAGAGCGCATCTGACGGTGAAAACCTCTTTGAGGCATTGAAGGATGGTAAATTTGAAACTCTTCTCAAGAAATTCCAAGAAAGATCCAAAGTCCTAATCGAGCCAACATAGTCCATCAATGTCGGGAATGCAGAAATAATGAAAACTCTCCATCTAGTAGAATCATTGATAGAGCAAGAGAAGCCTAACTTTGTTAAGTTCTTTAAAGAATGGAAAATCAAATTTTCCTGGTCATATGCACACATGCCTGGGATAGACCTGGATCTCATCATGCATCATTTATTCCTTCCTCCAGGAGTTAAACTAGTTAAGAAAAAGTTGAGAAAAATGCATCCCCACATTGCCCTATTGGTGAAGGCTAAACTAAAGAAATTATTGGATGTAGGATTCACTACAAGCATTGATTATGTAGAGTGGATATCCAACATTGTACCTATTTCAAAGCCTGACAACAACATACAGATTTGTAGAGACTTCAGAGACCTCAACAAGGCTTGCCCAAAAGATGATTTCCCATTGCCAAAGATTGATATCATTGTAGACTTAAAAGTAGGTCACGACATGTTGTCACTAATGGATGGATTTTCCAATTATAATCAAATCAAGATAGCACCTGATGACCAAGATAATACAACTTTCACTTTCCCATGGGGAACCTTCTGTTGGAATGTTATGCCCTTTGGATTGAAGAACACAGGGGCCACATATCAGAGAGCTATGACAACCATCTTTCATGACATGATGCTTACCTCCATGGAAGATTATGTGGATGATTTTTTGGCCAATTCTTACACTAGAGAAGGACATTTGGAGATACTAGACAAACTCTTCAGCTGACAAGAGAAGTTCAACATCCACTTGAATCCAAAGAAATGTGTGTTTGGGGTAACGTTAGAAAAGCTACTAGGATATATAGTGTCATAAAAAGGTATTGAGGTAGATCTTGTAAAATTTAAAGCTACATTGGAAATGTCTCCTTCAAAGAATATCAGTCAATTAGGGTCCTTCAAGGTAGATTTCAGTCAATCAAAAGATTCATATCACAACTAGTTGATAAGGCCCATCCTTTCACACACCTACTACATAAAAATGTTTCCTTTCGATGGGATGAGAAATGGGAGGCAACCTTCAATCAACTAAAGAAATACCTAATGAGCCCACCTATCCTTGCACCACCAACAAAAGGAAAGCCTCTCTTATTGTACACAGCCACAACTGATCAGTCATTGGGATCTTTTTTGGCACAAGAAGATTCAACAGGAAAGGAGAGAGCGATCTATTACATCAATAGGACCCTAAACAGTTATTAAATTAACTATACCCCCATTGAGAAACCTTGTTTAGTAGTAGTGTTTGCTACCCAACAGTTGTGACACTATATGTTGACTCATACAATCAAACTCATAGCCAGGATAGACCTGCTGAAATATCTCCTTAGCAAAGAAAATATGACAAGAAGATTAGCCAAGTGGGTGATGATAATCAATGAATTTGACATCCAAAATTGTGATAAAAAAAAAATCAAAGGGCAAGTCATCACCAATAAACTAGTGGAAGCACCAATTCATGATGATCATTCCCTGCACATGGAATTTCCAAATGTTGATATCTTCACTATAACAACATAGCAGTGGGTATTGTATTTTGATGGCTCATATACTCAACATGGATCAGGAGCAAGAATTTTATTCATCACTCCCCTAGGGCACACCATTCTAAAGTCATATTGCCTAATGTTTCCCTGCACCAACAACATGGCATAATATGAGGCCCTCATCATCGGCATCAAGATAGCAATAGAATGGAAAATAATAGAGCTACAAGTCTATGGGGATTCTCAACTAGTAATTAATTAGGTCAACAATGATTAACAAAAAAAGATGATAAACTAATGCCCTATAAAATAATGATTGATGGCTTCAAGAAATATTTTTTTGACACCAAATTTGGTCAAATACCCAGGATCGACAACAAAGTTTCCGATACCATGCCTACCATTTTTTCCTTGCTACAAATTCCAAAAAAATGCAACTATTATGAGTTCATGGTGGAGCAACTATTTACCCCTGCTTATGACCACCCTGAGTCCCAAGTTATATTCCACCTAGTTGATACCGATACCTCGATCTATGGGAATATCTATACCTACCTAAAAGATAATACCCTACCTCTCAATCTCTCCTAAAACCAAAAGTGAAACTTCATCCACCAAGCCACTCGCCATACCCTTATAGCGGATGTACTCTACCAATGAGGTCTTGATGGAACTCTCTTACGATGTCTATAACGTGATGAGTCTAAAATGACTTTACAAGAATTCCATGAGGGTATTTGTGGCACTCATTCAATTGGTCTAACACTCCCTAAGAAACTCCTTCATTTGGGATACTACTAGCCAACTATGGAGAGAGTCCTTCCAATTTGTCAAGAAGTGTCAGAAATTCCAAATCCATGGTAATCTTATCCATGCACCAGCACAAGAGTTGCAACCCTTCAATCAACATGGTCATTTTATCAATGGGGATTAGATCTTGTAGGAAAAATTCACCCATCTTCCTCCAATGGACACAAATTCATCATCACAGCCACATAGTACTTTATGAAATGGGTCGAAGTCGTGCCTCTATCCACTATCATAGGGAAGCAGATCTCAACATTCATCTTGAACTACATCATCTATAGGTTTGGTATCCCACAATCCATTATCACTGATAATGGCAAACCTTTCAAGAACTAGGACGTGAAAGAACTCTACGAAAGGTTCTATATCCAACATCGGTTTTCTACACCCTATTATCCTCAAGGGAATGGCCAAGTAGAGGCCTTAAACAAAACCATCCTGAAAATCTTAAAGGAAAGCATCAACGATGTTGGATGTGATTGGCATATTCAACTAAACCCTGCTTTGTGGGTCTATCGTACAAGCATCTGCACTACCACAGGTACCACACCATATGCTTTGGTCTATGGATCTAAAGTTGTATTGCCCATCGAGGTTGAGATACCATCACTCCGTGTGTCCTTGAAAGTTTTCATTTCAGATGAGGATTATCGAGTGTCTAGACTACAAGAGCTAGAATTGCTAGATGAACATCGACAACTTCTAGTGGATCACCTTAAAGCATATCAAAAGAGAATGTCTAGAAGCTACAATCACAAGGTCAAACCTAGGAAATTTTAGGTAGGTGATCTGGTACTGAAGGAAAATCCCCGTAATCAGCAGGACCGAGAAAAGAAAGGAAAATTTGAGCCAAATTGGTTAGGTCCTTTTGTTATTGTATCAGTGTTTGGATCAGGGGCATATCAACTGTCTACACCAGAAGGGGATCTATTTGAAGAACCAATGAAAAACCTTCATCTGAAGCAATTCTATGCATAATGCAAATAGTATATGCTTAAAAGTCCTGAAAAAATCATAAAATGTCTTGAAAAAATTATAAAAATAAAAAAATGTCCTAAAGAAAATCACAAAAATAAGAAAAAGTCTTGAAGAAAGCATAAAAATCAGAAAAAGTCCTAAAAAAATTAAAACAAAATCAGAAAATATCTTGAAAAAATGGTCGCCTTGATGAAAACCTAGCAAACAGGTGTCTTGATGATGATAAAAAATTCAAAAATTCAAAAAAAGACAAAAAAAAGGGAAAAAAGAGAAAATTACAAAAAAAGCAAAAAAATAAAAAAAATCATTACCTTGGTGAAAACCTAGCAATCAGGCATCTTGGTAACAACAAAAAAATCATAAAATTTGAAAAAGTGCAATAAAAGAAAGTAGTGAAAACTTGGTAAACAAGCACTATTTGTAATAAGTCGAGTTCTCCATCTATATGAGCATGTGTTGATTGTCCACTTTTCGCGTCACTGCACATTCATGCCTATCATACAACGAGCTTCATGTCCATAACTGGTTGATGTAGTTGTGTCCCACCTTGGCTTGGTCGTCATTGTACACATCCATAATAAATCTGGTTTGTTTCTCACTAGGGGCAAAATCCTGACCTCACTAGGGGAAAATCTTGTTGAGCTTAAAACAACAAGCAAACAAACAAGGAAACCCTGGCGAAAGACAAAAATCACTATAACCATCACATCATCAAAAGTGAACATCAATCAAGCCAATTAGGCAGCCATCCAAATCAAATCAAACATCAAGACCAAATAAAATCAATCATTACTGAAGGATCATCTTGTGAATCATGGTTGGATCACTTTAGCACAAATGTTCAATGGTTATATCATGATTGTTGTTATCATTTCTGTAGAGTACCTCGATGATGTCTTGAACTAGAGGGGCTATGATTGAGAATGATATTTTTCTTTGTTTGTTGTTAGTGAGTCAATCATTACTACTATGCAAATTGTCACAGGACATGCTCTACAAAGTATCATTGATTACATTCCAAATTTGCATAGGAACATGATTAACTCTTGTCTATTTACACAAGTGATGTTCATGTCATCTCGGTCCAATTATACCTAGATGCTTGTGTTATCTTGTATTATCAAATCTCAACAGAAGTTGTATGGAAGTAGTACTCGGGTCATCATGGTCTAATTATACCATCAATGTTTGTACTAACTTTCAACATAATTAAATGCTCAATGATGATAATAAGCACAATGAATAAGATGACAACATTGCATAAATAGGATTGCATTCATATTAGTTTTGCATTTGCATTATAGATTTTTCCAAGGCTAGTAACTTTCAACATGATATTATCTCTCACTACAAGATTGAGTAAATTTGACATAGCAAAAAAATCATTCATTTGCATTGACATTTCCATTTCATATCATAAAAAAATAATTATCACATATTTACTATCACAAATCATTCATGCATTCATTCATCATAATATGTGCATCATGAAAATTTCCAAAAATTAAGAATTTTCCATAATAACATCAACATTATCATACATCGATATCATAATAAGTCCATTCATATATGCATTCATCATAACAATCATTCATAATAATATCATAATCAATTCATCATCATAATTCATTTCACATTTATGCATTTAAGTCACATATTTGCATAGAAAATACCAAAAATATAGAAAAGTGCATTGCATTCCAATAACGTAATAATATTCGCTACATAATCCATTATCATACATTGGGGCATGACATAAAATTCATACATACATTTTCATTCATCATCCATCCATACATAGGCATCATTCATAATCATAATTCAATTACATAATCATCCATACATCTAGGTCAATTATTCGCCTTATGAAAAATCCAAAAGAGAGCATTATCATAAATCCATACATTTGCACGTTTCATGTTCAAAAGTCATTCATTCATTTATCATACATTTGGAATCCATGAAACATACATCCATACATTGAATCATTCATATAAACACATTTAATCACATATTTGCATTACAATCAAACCATTTCTAAATTTATTCATTCATCCATACACTGATATATACATGTGAAAAATACAAAAATACAATGCATCCCATATCATTTACATAACTGCATCCATCTCATTCATCATTTATTAACACATAAAAGCATAACAACATCCATCTCATTAATGCATCCATGACATAATCATATAAAATATCATAATCACATAGAACATAAATAAAGGCATCCATCATAAGCATCCATAACAAAAACATAAATGACATAGATCAATAATCACCATTGCATACCATATAACCTAAAAATAATAAAATTTCAAGTGTACAATGATGTCAATGAAATGAGAAATGATACATCAAAAATGTGGCAAAAGCTAGGTCTCTGAATCAAAATACAATATATACAAATATGACCATGTGATCTTGTGGTACTACTCCCAGAGGTCGTAGGCCTCTCCCCAACACTACCTGCCCCTGACGGCCCTGCTCTTGGACCTCCTCCTAGTGGAACTTCATCTGGTGGACCCCTTGGGAGTGGTTGTGTGATACCCCTGCTGGTGGTCCGAGACTGAGAGTGACCAGATCTAGAACGAACATAGCTCACTCTCCACGCACTCCATTGGGACTACCTCATAATATCTACCCCTATAATACTTCACCTCCTTGGTAGACTCTCAGAGCTATTTGAATAGGTCACAAGTCCCTACACCCTCAGTCGTTGTTTGAATCTTGTCAACAACTGCTACTGCCTACTCTCCCTGCCATCGAGCGACATCTCTCTTGGTTGTGAGGGTGGCTACCTATGCCTATAGTTATATGATTTGTCCCTATACTTGTAGCTGCATCAGTGTTTGTGCCTATAATTGAGCCTGAGCCTGGGCTAACTACCCCTATAGTGCCTGCACCTGCCCCTAAAGAGTCTGAACCTATGCCTGCAAACCAGCTATCTACATCTGCTACCTCTACGAGGGCATCCTCAGAACCACTGGCCACTGTATGGAAGGTGTTGACCTCCTCCTCTTGGGGATGACCCCAAAATCTGGCACATCTCATCCTCCACCTCCACCATCCCCCCCTCCATCTCCTCCATCATCTCCACCATCATCTCCCACCTCCTCCTTTGCCTCCTCCTCCTCACCACCATATCCCCTCCACTGCATTGCCTATCCTTCCCTCCTCCCAACCTCCAAAATGGGTGTAGGCTCATTGAGACTCGAGATCCATAGAAATGGATGCATATAAAAATACTTTGCATAGTTTGTTCTCATTTGTGCATCCATGATATCAAGGTGATACTGCCAAAAAAATGGTTGTAAACCGTAGTACTTTGCACTAGCTGCATCATAATCTAGGGCATGCCCCCACTCTGGAATGTCTTGCCTCCATCTGGCATAATGTGCCACCCCTTGAGGCATACCCTGAACTTTGTCATACTATCTTTACACTCGGCCAAAAAGGAACCTCTCAATGATGTATGAAGCCTTGCCAATCAGATATCTGTTGCAAAATACATAGGGCATCTCCATGTTTTCCTCTGGACATACCTCACAATCAAGATATGACCGTCATACAACTGTGTCCAAATCATCAAGGACTCTCCTCCAATACTCTAACTTTCCCAACTTATGTTGGAAAAGTGGCCCTATGTAACCAAAAACATATGACTACCCTGTTGGTCAAGCCCTCCCTCGCACTAGTCGTGTAACCGCTATATGCTCCCAAGCCCAGAGCTGTAATAATGTGCACCCTGCCGCAAGACAGCTAGCCTGAAGATAAACAACTTGATGCAAATCATGATATAGATGTGCAAGCATGAACGGACCCCAAGAATATCTGGTGTCATGGGCAATCACGCCCTCTAAAACCTAACCCTAGCCAACTGAAAATCCCTTCGACCTATGGTCGAGGCAGAGAAAACCACCAATGAATCCTACTAGCGCATAGGGTAAGGACTGATGGGTAGCAATCAACTCCCACCACAATATCTCATATCCAATAAACTAGTCATCATGGAAATTTTTTCGAATGGCATCGGTCCCACCCTACTCCTCATGATCATACACCACTAAGTCACCCATGACTGGTATCCTCAAAATTCGATATACGTCCTCTGGTGTAACTATAATCTCACCAGTCGCCAAATGGAAGGTGTTGTGGTCACTATGCCACTGCTCTGCAAGCGCCATCAACAACCCCTGATTAATCTAGTATTGGGGCATGTCAATCAAGGAATTTAGTCCACACTAATCAATAATAGCCAAATTTGGTGGGGTAAACTATGGGATCATGTCCCACGTCTGTGGAAAGCACTCTTGAACCTATAAATTTCTGAGGCCACCCTCTTATGATCAAATCAACGTATCAAGTTAGCACATCAATCAATCAGCCTATCAATCAATCAAACTATCTCACATGAGATTTTGATCAAATATCAAGAAGCACCTATCCTATCAATTGAATCTCATTTTTCATCAGATCGATCAACATCAATCAACCTATCTATGACTCTCATTTGTCATGAGGTCAATCAATCAAATCATCCTTATCTATCCTACCATCTTTCCTTGCCTATCATGAGGATGATCATCAATCTATCAATCAACATCATCCTATCATCGGCTGATATGATCATCAACCATCAAAATCTAGGAGGAATCATTCAAAATAATCATTTTTGGCTAAATGCGCTAAAACAGGGTTTCTATGCGCTAATCTATCAAATGTGCTGGAATTTTTTTGGATGTGCTAGAATAGGTATTTTATGCACAACTTCTTGGATGTGCTAGAAAATGACCTCTATGCATCGGAACAGGGTCCTGATGTGCTGTTTCCCATATGCACTAATTTCATTACCTTATGCGTGACTTTATCAACCCTATGCGCTAGAATCCCTATGGGCTATTCTAGCAACCTAAGGTGCTAAAGCGGTGACCTGATGCGCTAATCTATTTTTGGACCTAAACCTAACCCTATGCACTACTATAGTGACTCTATGCACTATATCGGGTACCTGATGCACTATTTTCCTAACCCTATGTGCTAAAATGTGTAAAAAACTAAATTTTTAAAATACAAAAAATAGCGGGAAAATTTCAATTTAAAATTTGAAAGGAACGGTTCTTGGGTATGTACCAGAGGTTTGTATGCAGTTGGACATTGGTGGTAGTGAACTCATTCAAATCTATGAGTGTGGCCTGGAATCCTATCCATTTTGGCTCTCTTCTCTCTCAAGTTTTCAAATGCAAAGTTACAAATGAGCTTTCTTTTACCCATTTTGACCTTTTAAGGGCTAGTTAAGGGGTAATTATGGTGCATTTATTTAATTTTTCAAAAGGGACCTTTTAATCAACTAATCAACAATGTGGCTAGACTCTAATCATTATCAGAAGATAAATCAGGTCATCCTCATCAAATTTGATGATCATCAGCATATCAGTGAAAATCATTTAATCATCAAAAAATTCAAAAAATTCAAAAATCCCTGATTTATCTCCCGAGGGGGCATCCATTCATCATCACTGCAAAATCAGAGTCTGGGGCATGTCGTGATTTTCATCATGGTTTGGAAAATTTATTCTTTGAAGCAATACGTCTGCACTCATCACTTCAAAGAGGGGCAAAATGTATAAACATAAAAACGGTCTGGAGCACAATTAATTAAATATTTTTTATTTAATTAATAAATTCTAATTCCTCTACTATTATAAATAAATTGATAAATTTATTTATATAGTTCATTACCTTAATTCTCCCTTTTCCAAAAATCATTTTCCTCTTAAATTAATTAAATGCACAAATTAAATAATTTGTTATTTAATTAATTTCCCTCTTCCATTTAAATTTGAATTCAAATTTAGCACATGTCTCCATATTTCTTCTAACCACCTCCAAATCACCTGCCACCTCACCATGTGTCACATGAAATTGAATTTCCTAAATTGTAAAATGAGAATTATCATCAACAAACTTGCAACAAATTTGAAACCACCTTGGACACATGGCTTCTTCTTTCCTCTTATTCTCTTCAACAGTTGGCAAGGTGTTTTCTTGAAGGGAACCACCTCCCTGATTCTCTCCAACCTCCTTGTGCTCCACCATCGATACCTTAGTATCACAATCTCAATCATCTATCATTGCCACATCAACTTAAGCTTTGAAAAATCCATAAATAGAAGGCATTTCTACAACTTTTCATATGGATTTGGATTACAAACTTATGCTACATAATTCTTAGTGCAATTTGAGATAATTGTGAGAGCATTGTAGTTAGTGTTTAGCATTTTAGTTCATTTAGAGTTATTATGGAAATTTCAATTTTAGTAGCTTAGTCATTGCATCTTTTATACAACATTACCATTAGATTTACATTGTCAATTTTAGCATCATTTGAGCATATCAGTACTACATCATAGATCATTCAACATTTATGCATCCAAAATACAAAAATATAGTGATGTAGGCATGTAGTTTGCATTGCATAATAGATTCTCATTTATTAGGTTGTCATCTTTCTAGGTTCATGTGCAATGTTTAATAGATTTGAGAGCATGAATTTCAAAGGTCCTTAAGACTAGAGAACCATGGAATGATTTTAAAGGATAGTTGTAGTCATTTATTCTACTATTTCAATTCCTTTTATGTAATACATTGCATGGATGTGTGTTTAGTTTTATTATATTGATACATATTTTCACCACACAATCACCATGTATCCTATCCTAGTCATATCATTTATCACATATCCCTCATCCTATCCAAATCCATCTTACCTTCCCATATTTGATCTTGATGAAGAGCCTAGGAGTCAAATATCCTTGCATCCATATATTATCCACTTATCCTCCATCCCATGTCCAATATCCTATCTCCATCACCCCATCCTACCTAATTCGCCATCTTTTTTCACCCTTAATCTTCATAAAGCTAGGGAAAAATATGCATGCATGCTTTGTACAATCCCATTCTCACTCTTACTTCCATCCATGTCCTTTATGCACTACCCTTCCATCTCATGACAATATTCTTCCATCCATGGTTGTACTACCTCTAGTGTGGGGCATCTTAGTCCTTTGCAACTAGTCCTTGGACCTCCATCCTCTTATCCTACATCCACATTTATCTTATATCCCATCAGCTATCTTCCATCTACTAAATCCATTTATCTCCTATCCACACAATCCATTATCTCCTATCCACATAATCCATTTATCCTCGCATCCTCTTCCTTAGACTTGGTTCTCCCTTGTCATTGGATCCCATCTATTCCTCTATCCTAATCATCTTATCCTCCATCCTTCCAATCCAACCAACCCCATCCAATCCTATCTAATGCAATCAATCCTAATCCATGAAAACCAATCTTGCAATCTAGCACATCATCCTTAAGCAATCCATCATCTTAATCCAAATCAAGCTCAAATCCATTGGTCCACTTTCATCCACTATCATCATAGGGATGTATTGTTCCAAATCCACGTGTTTTTCTAATCGATAAAAACACAATCCTTTGGGTATGCATTGTTCTTATCATCAAATTTTATATCCTTATCTTCATCATCACCAATACATCAACCCATCCATCAATCGATTTTTATCTTGACTTGGAGCATAGTCCTTGTTTTCTTTTGTATTTATGTATATTATTTCTTGTTGCTTGTGTGTTTTATCATTGTTTACATTTATCATGGTCTTTTACACTCTATTGTCATAGGGGCATCATGGTCTTCCATATCATGGTGTCATAAGGCATATGTTTCCACTTGAACTTTTTGATCACATACTTGGCACATTGTCATTTTGGTTCCTTATACCTTGGTTCATAATGTTAAGAACAATATTAAATCTAGGTTTCTCTTATCATTACTGCATGATGATCATCCATTCTCTCTCTCCATTCATATCTTCATCACCCTTATCTTATCCCATCCATCTGTATGTTTTTCATATCTTTTCCCTTCATCCTTTAGTCCTGCAATCTATTTTGAGAGCACACCCATGTTCTCCTAACATGCACTTACTCTCAAGGGGGCATGCCACTACCTCCTCGTCATCCTTCCTTACCCTCACTAGTATTGGGGCACCATTCTTGTAGTCCTTATACCTTGCCTACCCACTATTAGAACTCTAAAATTTTGGATTTTTACAATCTATTGCATTCAAGAGTTTCTAGTATTAAGTCCTTATCATAAGCATAAAATCCCTTATTTGCATTGTCTTGCTTATTCTTTGTCATGTGACTCATTGGAATCCGTCTAGCTCTTTGTATTTCATTAAAAGTCCCATATCGGCAAGACATAGTAAAAGTCTCCCCGACCTATATTTTTAACTAACATGTATTGTTGCAAACAATCGACAAGACTTTTCTTTTGTTTCGGCGAATGAAAAGATTCACAGCAACAAAATAGGCATTTCGGGGTAACATTATAGTGAAGTATTTTTCTTGCTAACCGGCATGTAGAAAAGGTATATCGGCATATGCTGGGGCATCATTGTAGTGTCACGACAAATTCAATTGGTCTTGCAAACTAGCATGTGGAGGGGTTATTTCAGCTAAGCTGATGGGTATTGGCATGAAGTCATAACGAAATCATTTCGTCTTACCGATTGGCTTGCAAGCAAATGTTTCGGTAAGACTTATGTGCATCCGAGAAGGTCTTGGTGAAGTGATTATTGTCTTGCCAAACTAAATGCAAGGGGATTCGAAAAGCTATTGGAAAGAGTATTGGGGTCTTGCCAATTTAAAATATATGCCGATAGAGATATGCATTGCCAGGAGAAGAACTTTTGGACATAAGTTTCACCGAAGTTTGAATGTTATACCGACAAGTAGTTCGGGGTGAGTTTCACCGAATAAGAGTAATTTAGAGGAGTGATTTCGGTAAGACATTTGGCATCGATATAAGTCTTCCCAAAGGTTTACTATCTTACCAAAGGTATTATTTCATTGGTGGGGTTTATTTCTTCAGTGAGAAAACTTGGTGAATACATCGAAATGAGAGTTCATCTGTGAAAGGGGTGATTTTGTCTCAGTGACTATGACTTGGAGAATGCATATCGATATGACACAATGAAGTCTATGTAGCATCTCCTCATCTTGGGATTGTTATAGCGACATAAAAAAGGGAGTGACAGTCATCATTTTTTGGATCCCAAGTGTCGATAAGACCACATTATGTCTTGGCGAGAGGTGTAATAGATGTTGCAAAAGGTTTCGCCCCAGATTTGAAAGTCTCTCATCGAAAGGACATTTGATGCGACAGTGCCAATTTCAAATTGGTTTTCTTTCATGCTTCATTAATGGTGCGACAGCGTATAACAGTAAAGTTTGTATCAATTCTTCAGTTCCAAATTGATTGCAAGTGAATTGGCATGCTGAATAGAGAACCGGGACATTTTTCAGTTTGAGGAGCTCGAGCAGAATACTGTAAGTGATTGTTTCTTGGTTTTTTATATTTTCATTTTGTAAGCTTGAGAATGGAGTCTTCTGGTTCTGGAAAGGGTAAGGGTAGAAAGCCTGGTGAGAGTGGTATGTCAAAAGGAAAGAAACAAAAGGTTGATACAGAGCATGAGGGCACTGAAAGGAGGTTGAACCAAGACTTTATTGATCAACTACCTGGCTCAAGGCCTAAAGCTAGAAGGTCAGCACAACTTAGGGCAGAGGTTGATAAATTAGATGACAAGTGCAAATTCATAGGTGATGTCTAGACTGCCATAAGAGGATATGAATTATTTAGTTTCCATTACCACAGAAGAAATCGCTTTGAACCAGTCTATAACCCATGGAAGTTAAATGCAGGGAAACTGGTGTGCCCTAATATTTTTGTAAATGCAGAATTAGTAAAATTGCTTGCAGATAATTATGATCCAAAGCATAAGGCTATATGTGACCCATCTGGAAAACCACAGATATATGTGTCTAAAGAAGCAATAGGAAAGGTTTTCAAATTGGAAGGTTTTTGCAGTGAGGAGATCAATTGTGAAGAGTTGGAAAAGGAATTTTCAAGTATGGATACAATCTATAAGGGTTGGAGGTTGTCTATCCATATAATTAAATAGGGTAACAAGTCAAAACCTCTGCAAGATAGTGAGGGGCCTCCTTATCATGTAGATTTATATGAGCCTTATATGAAGTACACATATTTCTCAGTGTGTCAAGTGTTGGGGATGGATGCCCCAAAACTCATGTCAATTGTGCCAATGATTATTACAGTAGATATTCAGTATCACAACTCCAGGCCATTCGACTATGCTTCATACATTTCTAGCTGGGAGCTTGATTCAAGATTGGTGGCTATAAAGGGTGGAGCTTCTATTTTTCATCTCAGACATTATTCATTGTTAATGCACTTGGTGTTGTATTTTGGACAGGAGTTGGGAGTATGGCCTCCAGAGATGAGAGTTTCTCAAATTGGTAAAGAGGGTGAAGCATTGCCTATTCAGTTGTGGACTACTATTTGGGACAACAGGATTGCTAGTTCTAGTTTCATCCACTTTGACGAATATTTTGTGAAAACTTTGTACAAATTGTATAAATATCCTTGTAACTATTCATTGACTGATGATATTAAAAGATTTCTTCAGCCGAAAAATTTCAATGGGCCAATTGATCATAATTGGGGTGACTGGTGTTGTTTGGAAGGAGCTACAAAGGTCAAAGTTTATGGATTTGAAGGTACCCATTTTATTCTACCAAGGACAGTTCCAAACAAAGTTGCATATTTGGGAATTGTTAGACAAATGGATTACAGTAGTGTGATGCTTTCCAGTTCTTATGGGAAGTAGGCTTTTATGCCTAGTACATTATGCTTTGGTGATTTCACTGTGTTGGCTAAGGAGGGATATAATTCAATCCATGATAGATTGTTGCATTATAATATGAAAATGGGACCACCCAGGAAAAACTTTGACCCTGAAGGATATATCAATTTAGCCAAAGTAACGATTAACTTTGGAAGGTATCAACATGTACCTTATCCTTTTGATGATATGATCAGGAATTTGGATGAAGAGGAAGTAGAGGTGGTGGTTGAAAGCTATAAACAAGGGTTGCAGGATACAAGAATATTGTCTTCTGGGAGTGAGGAAACCCTAATGGATAAAGTGCCACAGAGCAAAACAGAGAGAGTATCTAGATTAAGGACTTAGAGGTATGTTTTCCCAACTAGAGAACAGAGTATTGAAAGTGGTGATATTGATGCAAGGCATATGGAATATATATCATTTGTTTCAGATGATGAGTATATAAATTCTCCAGAATTCAAAGCATTCTTGTACAAACAGAAGGGGAAGGAAATAAGAGAAAATGTTGGTGTTGTCACTTCTGGGAATGAAGAGTAATTATTGGGTCAATTGAAAAAATGTGTGGATGATGAAATGACAAATATGACTCTTGAAAATGGGAGGAAAATGTTGGAAAATTCTAGTGTTATGATTTTTCCTAGACTTGATTTGAACTCTACCTTAGTTTTTGATAGTTTCTTAAGAGATAGTAATACTACACACAAACTTGATAAGGAAAAGGTGACAGAGGTGTATGCAGGCTCTAAGTATAATACTGATGAGGGATCATTGATGATATGGGCTTTGTATCCCCCCCACAGGAAATCAGTGGTAATTGATACAGAGAAGGCATTTGGCCATGTTATGACCCTAAAGGCTGGAGAGGCTGATCCTATGGTTACTACAGAGATTGGGATAGATATTGCAAAATTGAATAAAGCACAGATCCAGGCACTAATAAGAGAAAGAGAAATGTATAAGGCAAGTAATGAGAGAATGTTAAGAGAAAATGATAGATTGAAAGACTTGGTTGGTATTCCAATAGATCCAGCCAAAATGCTCACTCAAGGAGAAAGCTCTCAGGAAAAAGATCATTGGATAGGGTCAATTGCTTATAATTAGGGAAAGTATGATGCAATTGTAGCAATTGTTAAGAGGAGGCAGGACAATTTGACATCTTGGTTAAATCAATTGTGGGGGAAGTAATCTTGTACTCTAGATGCATTGAAGGAGCATGAGAGGATGAACGAGCGGGTTATGGATAATTTCCATGAATTGGCCCCACGTGATGAGGCTAACAGTACTGCACTTGAAGCTGCAAATCATATTATCAGTCGCCATCAAAAATTCTATGAGGAATTGTAGGGGGATAAACAAGGATTAATTGAAGCTGCCAAGAAAACTATGATCGCATTCTCTGATAGTAAAGGGGAGTTGAAAGATGCCACTAGGTGGAAGAATGAATGTGACATAGTGCTGAAGGAAATCATGAAGACATCTTTTGCAGAGGATACAACATTAGAGGAAGTGAGCGAGCAAAATGAGGAAATGGTCAAGATGGAAATCATGATCCAGAATGTTTTCGAAGATGCGGATACGTATAAGCACCAGGATTATTTGGACCACCTTGCTAAAAATCACTTATGGCTAACTAGAGCCTAATTATTCTCTATCTTTTATTTTGTATTTTATTTTTTCCTATTTCCGAAAGGACGCGCCCTTTCGTCTTCTCAATGTATAAATGTTCATTTTGAAAACGATATAGGAGAAGTAGATTTAGATAGAGATAGAGAATAGATAGAAATATACATTTTTTGGGCAAAGATGAGACTAGTTGCATATGTAAAATCATGGAGATATCAATGAAAATGTGATATGATGGTGCAATGTTTTCTGGTATCGATTGTTTATGATATTTGTCGAAGAGTATTATTGAAGTTGTCTCCGTAATGGTGTTTTCTGGTTGTTCGAATTGGTGTAAACAATTTTATACCTAGTTCATCAATGCACATTTGTTGCATCTGTATGGTCAATTAATTATTTCTTTCCAATAAAGATTAAATTCTCTCAATTGATCATAATACTTAGGGAATATCAATTGGATTATTAAGAAGAACTCAATAATCACAATTTTGCATGTTTATACAAGCTGTAAACCAAATAAAATGCTAAACAACTTGAATGTTTGCCAGAACAAATAAACTCATTTTAGATTTCTCTTGACTTCGTGAACCCTAGAAGGCACTGGTCTTTTCATTTTCATTCTTTGGTTTCTCTCACATTTTTTACATCTGTTATCTGAGCGTATTAGGGTTTAGTTTTGAATATTGATGTGCAATTTGTACCATTTTGTTTTATTTTGTCCATTTCAAATTTCCATCTTGGACAAATTAGGGCAATAGGAAAAGATCAAAAGTCAAATCTGCTTAATTTAGTTAGGTACACGCACCTAGGTCTAGCAGCACCTAAAGAGTAGAAGGTTTAATTGTTTCAAACCTTGTTCTATTACCCTAAAGCGTTGTGAAATCTTGGCAACCTTTCATGGTTCAAACTTGCATTTTTGAGAGCTAACACCCACTATGTTTTATTCTTCTTTGAAATGATGTTACTTCTCTTAGTCACAACATCACCTCAAAGAGGGAAAAAATGTAGTCACCCAAAATAATATTTAATTAAATAAATACTTGTTATTTATTTAATTTAACCTATGTCCCTTATCCTAATACTTAATTAAATAAATATTTTTTATTTATTTAATTAATTTTTCCATTATCCTTACATCCCACAACCTTTAATTAAATAAATCCATATTAATTTAATTAAAGATAACCTTTACCCTTATTCATCTAAATCTCCTAACCTTTTCTTAAGTTAATTAATTCTTGATTAATTAACTTTATCCCCATCCTAAATATCATTATTCCATTCTCCAACTTTTAACTCCACCTAAGTTAATAAACCCTTGGTTTATTAACTCAACCCACCCTCATTAATCAATTAATCCTTGATTAGTTGATCTAACCCTCATCCCTAATCCTCATTACCATTATTTTATAATTTTAAATTCCTACATCTCACCTACCCCTGCTAATCTATTACACAAGCCACCCTATGATCCATTCTATCTCTTATACAAGCCACTATGAGCCACCCTATCTCTTACAAAAATTTAATGCCTCTCTTCCCAATGTGTGCTCACACATGTGTGAGCACACCTCCCCATTTCACCCCTTTCCATATTGTGACACTTGTCGCAAGGCTAATCAATTATCATCCTTGATTCAAACGTCACCTTCTCAATCAATCTCAACCCTCCAATCCTAGCCATTGATTCCTCTCACCAAAAGTCTCTATAATGAGGCCTTGGCTCTCATTATTTGGATACACATTCATCCCATCCTTATGTTGTAAAAAGATCCATTCAATCCATCACTATCCTACCATCATCATGCTAAGATCTTGAGAAACCACATCACTTATCAACATTGGAGAAAATCTACAAGAAATGGGTGCTTCTTGTGAGCTCAATCCATGAAGAGGAAGGAGCAATGAAGGTATTATCTTATTTGTGTTTGAATTTATTCATTTTTATCTATTTACCTTCTTATTCATCATTCCCATATTAAAGTACCTAGAATATAAGTTTCCCTAAACCCACACCCATGCATGAACATGCAACAAGAAAGGCAGTACATGAAAATGAATGCAACATGCACATGCAAAAAGGAACCTATCAAAAATCCATGTCCACATTCCAAGTTTGACTCAACTAGGAATAGAAACTTCATCCTTGCACAACTGCAATTGAAAATAGAAACTTTCAACCTTGACTTTTCAAAGTGGGCTCCAACTTCCTCAAAAATAGAAACATGCCATAGTTAACTCAATGCCTTGACACATGTCACCATTGTGCAACTCCTAGAAGTTTTTTCAAACTTCTCTCTCTAAATGAGTGACCAAGTAACATGTGGAACTATGGCACACCTCCATGAAATATGTTGAAGAAAAATGCTTCCAATAAGTGCCTAGGGGAAAAGTGGCACTCCGTTCAGCTCTACACCTTCCATGTAGAATATAACACTCCTTGATAGATCCAACAATGTGCTATGATAGCCATTATAGTTGAAAAATCAATATATATCAATATTTTCATAAATATTTATCCCAAAATTAATGCTAGGACTTAAAGGTTGAGACACCTTAATCCCAACATTCCCCCACTTGTCGAAGACCTGCAAAGAGTCCATGGAATCAACATGATTTATTTGCTAAGATTCAACCGATGAAAACACATCATCACAACCATATAGGAAATCACATGAATGTTGAACAATGCTCTCATACTCCAATCAAGACACCGACAACAACATCCAAGATGTCCACCATCTCAAGAAATAGTTCATACCATTCTCTAAAGGAAAGGAACATGTCATGGTGTAAATGGACCAGTCTAAAGAACACAAGCATTAGATCCAACTGATAGCAAAGGCTATAGGATACTACCACAACTCCATTATGCTCATGAGCTAAACATAAGATCAAATAACTCCAATCCCATAACCAAAACATAATTCTGAAGCCAAAGAATCCTCCAGAGAACAAGATAAACCATAAGCCAAAATAACAACCAAAATAGGTTGCCCACATCTAATTGATGAACCCACGAGATAAAAAATAGCACCCATAGGAAATTATAATCCATCTAATTTGGCATACCTCAAAATGTACCATGACATCAAAAAACTCATGCCAACAACATAACCAACCCATAAATTGTAATCATAAGCTCTTTATGTTGAAACAGTTGATGCAAACAAACACATCTAGGAACTCTCACTACATGGGTAATGTATAGTCTAAAAATATATCAAGGAACATTAAGTCTACCAATAACATCACATATAGGATGTATCCATGTAGTATCAAGAACCATCCACACCGACATGTACAACCTACAACCAAACCAGTGGAAGTACATCTCTCATCACAAGTCTCCAAAACTTTCCCATGTTCTCCACATCTGAAAAAATGATAGAGATCAAGGAACCTCCATTTCATCACCTAAAACCAAGTGATAACACATGACTACAAACCAATGATCACCATAGATCCACACATGATATCAACTCCAACATCATGTGAATCTGAACATCTAAGAAGAAAAACAAGACCAAAGAGAGAAACTCTACACATTATACACATGCAAAATGTCCTTCTACATACACCTCTAAATGCTTAGTTGTGTCAAGTATGATATCCTCCACAACCCCAAGAGAAACGCCTCAAAAACCCCATCCTATTCAATCTCCAAGATAAATAAAAACATATGCATCATGTAATCACATGGATGTAATATTCTCAAGAGAGTATCAAACTAGATCCATTTCCCATATCAAGAAATCAACCCACTTCCACTTCCATCTCCTAAACTCCTTATAAATGGAATAGCAATGTGTCAACTCATATGCTCAAGGAGAAAACCATGTTGAACATCTCTCATAATGAATCCTCCTCAACCATTTGACTGTGGCTCAAAATACATATCTCTAAAAGATAATCATAACACTTGAGAGGACCAAGGTCTATGCCTCTCAAGTGACAAAATACCAACTAGACCAAGAGTGTGGAATGAAAATTCTCCTCCAAGAGCAATATCCTCATAGGTCTATCATGAACTTACATCCATGTCCAAGTGAAAATCTCCTCAAACTTCCTACTGACATCTCATCAAGAGTGTCCATCTTAACATATAACTTGACCCACATCTCCATGCATCCATGAGTACTAAAAACTGATCAACTTGTGCTAAGCTTGAAATGCAAACATTCCACTCTCATGAAGCTCTCAAGAACATGGCCAATGTACTAGAAACATAGAGAAATTTTCATATCACTATCAAAGTTCTAACTGTAGTCAGGAACCTATCATGATATCATGATCTAAATAGTATCATGCTAACACATTGATGTGTAATCAAGAATCCATCATTGTACAACACTAGAACCCATCCTCTCAATAGAGGATCACCATCTCCTCCAAGGAGATCACATGCTCCAAGTGAAAGAACCATGGTCTGAAGAGAAATGTAAAATTCCAAAACTCTAATGTTCCTGCAAGAGTATACCACAACATACCAACAACATACTCTAAACCAACACCACCTATTTGAGCATTACCCACAATCCAACCAAAGACTCTAAGAGTCCTCCATGGCTCAAATATGTCACACATATTCAATATCTTGAAGATGTCCATCTCCAAATAGTGTCCATGAAAATGTGAAAGAACCCTTCTGCAACAATAGGATCTAAGAGCTCCTCCTAGTAACATCTGCAATGCCAAAGAAGATCATCCATCACCAACTGATGAATCCACAATTGTTGCTAAAGTTCCCATTGAACAGTGACACCAAGTTCTCCAAGAATCATGACTAAACCATCTCCTAATATAAATATCTTCTCGATCCACACACCCACATTTCCATTTAAAAATAATATCGAGTCACACCAAGATATCTAAGGCAAGGAAATACACCATCACTATCACAATAGCTCACACAAAATAGTGTATCCAAGTTGTCCATGACACTGTGATAAAACATGCTATAGGTTCCCACAACTGACTATCCAGGTAATAAATCACCATCCATCCTCTTATCCCAAATAAAATAACCAGTGCACAAATGACCACAAACAATGTCAACTGATACAATGTGCAAACACACTAAAACAACCTCGTGGATATAAAAAGTCCCCATCCAAGTTCTCCCACAGCAACCATAAGGGTGGCCTACTCTCATAAATGCATAACTCATAGATCTAGTCAATGTTACATGCAATCTCATCATCACAATAGTAAAAAACAAATTGAGATATCAAAGAATATATCATGTAGCTTTTCAAGACTCATATACTAGATCATCAGCAGATCCAACTTGTCAAACAAAGCCACAACATGAGCACCATAGTCTAGGAACCCTCCAAGCATTCACCAAATAAATTTTGAGTGACCAATCACATACCAACATGTCCATACAAAGAAGATCTGAAATCTCCTAAAACCATGCATGAAGCATGCATGAAGAGTTGCAACTGTCTTACATCCAAAATCATCCATGATCCAAAAAATAGTTTTTTGCAGATCTTAAAAACTGCAAGTTTTTTTTTTACCATGCAAAAACTACAAAGGCACTATGTTTTCCAATACACATACAAATCCACATCCACTTCACATCTAGAAGACCCAAAGGTCAGAAATAAAAAATAACAATTAATCCAAAACAATGGATTTTCATGAAAATGCATCACCATATATTTTTAATGGAAAATCTATAAAACTCTCATATCCAAGGAACATGAATTTGAGCCATGTAGGTACAAACATCCATCAAGAAAGTAGTGGTTCAAGAAATCTAGGCCCAATGTTAGGCCAACTCCACCACCATCATGCACATGCATCTAAGAGAGAGTTGGGCTATTCTAGAAGCTTCCATCCAATGATCAACTCCATAGCCTACATGCATTCGAGGATTATAAAATAGTGCCTTTCAATACCATGAGCTAAAGAAAGAACCAAAAATAAGCACAACACACCACAATCACAACAAAAAAAGTATCTCCATATCACTAGGTGTCCATCTCAGACACCCAATATGAATACTTTGTTGCACACAACCATGAATTTTAACCACACCCCATGCATCAAGGTTATTTAGTTGTCTAACTAGGAGCTCCAAATCAATTTAATGATAAAATCCAAAACTCATCTTCTATATCCTTCACACTGCCTATTGTCTCCTAAAAACAAGATCAACTATAGAACCTCCACTCAGACAAGGATTAATTCCAGTCCATTCCTCCAACTCAGATTCCCTTAAGCCTCCAAGGCTAAGGAATCACCAGAAGAAATACCCAAAACACCAAACACCACATGCATCACCATGCAAGCACATGCAAGTGACATCCAAGCCCTTACAAGTACATGAAACATGCATACATGCACATGCAAACACATGCAAAGTTGGAACTAAGCTTTGATACCAATTTGAAGGGAAATATTGATCTCGAAATGACATTAGAGAACATGTATGCACATATATCATATTTCATTTTATCTCATACAAGTACATACAACTATGTCTTATAGTGGAAATGGACACAGTTTTAATTTCACCCATTCATACTTAGAGCAAAGAAATATAGTTATTTAGATCTATTAACATTTCAGCAACATAACAACATTTATTAGCAATTAAGAAACATAGGAATAGGTAGAAGAAGCAAAACATAGATATATGTGGGGAAAACCCTTCTGAGTAAAAACCCCACACTCCAAAGCATAGAACCATTGTATTATCAGCAAAAAAACTAGTTATGATATAATTGCAATCTCATAGACTTATCATGGATATTGCATCTCCAATTTATATTGAATATTACATATTTTCTTTTTGGAGAAAATCTAGCAGCATAAACCCTACAAAATAGAGATTCTCTCACAACTCCTTTAGAATAACACCTATATATAGAGTAGATAGTAACTAGGATATAATTTTCCATAAACCCACACCCATGCATGAACATGCAATAAAAAAGGTACTACGTGTAAAAGCATGCAACATGCACATGCAAAAGGCACCTATCAAAAATTTGGGCATCCACTTTCGAAGTTTGAATCAACTAGGAATAGAAACATCATCCTTGCACAACTCCAATTGAAAATAAAAACTTACAACCTTTACTTTTCAAATTGGGCACCAAATTCCTCAAAATTCGAAACATTCCATAGTTAACTCAACATGCCTTGACACTTGTCACCACCATGCAACTTTGGGAAGTTTTTACAAACTTCTCTCTCCAAATGAGCACTGAAGTGACAAGTGGTACTATGGTGCACCTCCATGAAGTATGCACAAGAAATAATACTTCCAATAAGTTCCTAGGTGATAAGTGGAACTCTGTTGAGCTCCACATCTTTCATATAGGATATAATACTCCTTAATGGGTCTCACAATGTGCTATGCAACCATTATAGTTGGAAACCCAGGATATGTGATTGTAGTCATAGTATAGGTTAAATACACCAAATCCATATGAATTTAAGAATTATTTAACCCTCTAAGCTACAATCCCATTGGCATGTTCAAAAGCTTCAAAAACTAAGAAACCATTAAACTAAACATGAAATAAACATGAAAGCTTAAAAGAAACCTAATCTATAACATGAAACCTTATACCATTGGGGGAGTGGTATCATATTCTTGTGGAATAATGACCATTTCCCAATCCTTTGGATAATATGAGCGTTTAACCAAACTCTATTGTTGAAAACTAAGCTAAATTTGATAAAATGATGGTATGGGTGGATGAAAAGAATGAAAAAACTTGATAATGGTGCAAGTATGAATAGAGATAGTATTCAGTTGGGAAGCATAACTTTTCTTTGATGGAAGTGGATCCATTCCTCTTCAAATGGTGAGGTATTTATACAAGAGAAAATGAAGAATCAATGGCCAAGATAGAATCAAGGGTGAAGACATTGATCTAGGATTCTCATCAATGGATGAGAATCAAAGATCACATGGATCAAAGAAACCATCAAGGGCTCACAATGATTCAAACAAACACACTTTGTAACAACTTTGAAAGTTTGTTACAAATTTTGTTAGGAAAGAATATTTTGTAAGTGTGGAATGAGGTAAATAACATAAATACACTTCTTAATAAGACATTATATCAATGATTAAACAAATTGAATCAATTAAACAAAGTAATCAATTGAAAGCATCCTATTGCTCTCTATCTCCAAAGATTTATTAAATCTAAATTGCTCTCATATTGTGTAAGCATATAAGGCTGTTAAAATGACTATCTGAAGAACGAGATGATGATAATATAATGCTAAATGATAAATAATGTAAACTAGCATGTATTGATGTGAAACAGATAAATGCAGCTCCAAGAGGCAACCATTGATGTGAAGCTTGATTGTTGAATTTGTTGATACTTGATGCTTGATACTTGATAGCTGGATTCCTGCAAAGTAAGAGTGCAAAAGCTTGATTATCTAGATCCTTTTCTTGGTTCAATGAGGCTTTATTTATAGATTTCCTAGTTGTAGAAATGCACAGGGAAAGCTTTGAGAGGCTTGGATTCAATCTGGAGGATTGAATGGTGAGAGATGGAGGAGATTGAGAGAAAGATGGAGATTGTCTCTACCCATGAAAACACCAAGCAAGAGAAGAGGAAGGATTGATGGAAGAGGATTGAGAAATCAAATTCCAAATTTGTCTCCAATTTGTCTCCAAAACTTCCCGTGAAGTTTCAAAACATTAATTGTGACAAATTTAGACATAGATTAGACATAGGAAATCTAATTCATTTTTGAGGAAATGTAGATTGGAATATTCCTTTATGCTTAATTCAAATATTTTGATTTATTTAAATTAGAAAAGGGAGATAAATAATTTAATAAAACAAACTATAGGATAGTCGTTTATTAAATTAATCAGAGGAATATGGTAATTAATAAATAGAGTGTTTTGTCTTTATTTAATTAATTCGAGAATGATGTGATAGATTGAAATAGGGATTTGATAATTAAATCGAACAAAGTATTTAATTTTGTTTATTTAATTAAGATGAATTTGAAAGTGAACTATATTAAATAAATATTTCTATTTATTTAAACAGTAGAGGAAATAGAATAATTAATCAAATAATGTGTATTTAAAAACTCGGATGCTCTAGACCAATTTTAAATGTATACATTTTGCTACTCTTCGAACTAATGTGTTTACGTGTTGCTTCGAAGAATATTTTTGCTACTACTGCCAAGATCGATGATTTTCATATGATAATAATTATATGCCCCCTCAGGAGATAAATTAATGATTTGATGATTTTTTTTTGGAATTTTGAAATATTTTTATGATTTTATGATGAAGATATGATGAAGAAATAATTTATCTCCTGACAATGATGAAGAAATATAGCCTACAAATGATAAAATGTTGCCCTACCTTACCTCCTTGTGTTTGATGATTTTCGATCGTGCCAGCCTTTGATTTGATATTGATTGTTGATCCTGATAGATTAGAAGATTATTAATCTCATGATAGGTGAGATTCAATGATTGATTGATTGATTGACCTCATGATAGGTGAGGATCAATGATAGATTGATGATTGACCTCATGATAGGTGAGGATCAATGATAGATTGATTGATTGACCTCATGATAAATGAAGATCAATGATAGATTGATGATTAACCTCATGATAGGTGAGGATCAATGATAGATTGATGATTGACCTCATGATAGGTGAGGATCAATGATAGATTGATTGATTGGCCTCATGATAGGTGAGGATCAATGATAGATTGATGATTAACCTCATGATAGGTGAGGATCAATGATAGATTGATTGATTGACCTCATGATTGCGAGGTTTAATGATAGTCGCTCATGAGATTTGATTGAAGTCTCACCAGAGCCAATGAGATTGATAGGCTGCTTGATTTTTGATTGATTATAGGAGGATTTTAGAGTTTTTCCCAAAGATGTGGGACATGATTCCGCATCTAGTGCAGGCTGATATAGATATCATTAATCGATGTGAAAAATCTATAATGCAGATGCAAAACTAATATGAATGTAGTCTAATTTTATCATGCAACTATATGCAAACTATTGTCATTTTAACAGTACTTTTGTGTTTTTTTGTCATCATAGAGCTTTATTGGATGTTGAAAGTGAGTAAAAGCATCAATGGTATATGTTAGACCAATGATGACCTGAGTACTACTTTCATGATTTTTGATATTGCAAGCGAACACAAGCATCGAGGTATGATTTAACCGAGATGACCTTAGCATTCATTGCGTAAACAGGTAGTGATTAGTCATTTCAATGTGTGAATTCTGAATGTCATCGGTGATACATTTGCATAGCACATCCCTCGATAATTCATACATTCATATGATTAACTTACAGACAGCAGACAATAAAAATATCATTCTCCTTCCTTGCTTCTCTAGTCCAATACATCATTGAGTTGCTCCAAAGAAATGATAACAATGATCAAAATGCAACATGTTCAACCTTTTCGTAAAGTATTTCAATCATTATTCAAATTAGATCATCCATCCTAATTTTGTGATGTTTTTGTGATTTTTGACTAAATTTTTGACATGTTTTTGGATTTTTGATTGAATTTTGACATTTTTTTTTGGATTTTTTTGATTGATTTTTGACATGTTTTTGGATTTTTGACTGATTTTTGACATGTTTTTGGATTTTTTGACTTGACTTATTTTTGACATGTTTTTGGATTTTTGATTTATTTTTGACATGTTTTTGGATTTTTGACTGATTTTTGACATGTTTTTGGATATTTTGACTGATTTTTGACATGTTTTTGGATTTTTGACATTTGTTTGGATTTTTTTATTGATTTTTGACATGTTTTTGGATTTTTGATTGATCTTTTTTTTTATTGCCCCCAGTGATTTCAAGATTTTTCCCCCAAGCTAGGGTGAGACATGACCACATTGCAATGATATGTTCTTGAGATTTTATTGCACCTTTTTTCAAATTTTATGATTTTTTTGTATTTTTGAGGATATTTTAAGATGAAATGAGATGATATTACTGATTGAAGGAAAAAGATGCCCCACAATATGGTTAATGCAACCATGGATAATTGATAGATCAAAATGAAAGTTTCACTACAAAACATGTCACACAAGCAACATATCTCTTGTCGAAAGATGATAATGGTATGATTGATTAAGATGCTAGGAATGATTGATTCCATAAGACATGATGATGATAAGATTGATGATTGTTGATGATTGATTGACAAAAGATATGAGGATTGGATAATGTTTTGTAGCTAGGCTTAAATATGATTTGTATGATAAGATTTGAGGTTGCAAATGTACATGATGACATGAATTTTGATAAGCTAGAAGATATGGAATGGAAGAAAGCAAGGAAAAAAAATGATGAATGGAGATGATCAAGATTAACTAGATAAGATACAGACACAAGGCCCAAGTATTTGCCCCTATTCCTCATCAAGACCAAGGAATGAGGTAAATAACATAAATACACTTCTTAATAAGACATTATATCAATGATTAAACAAATTGAATCAATTCAACAAAGTAATCAATTGAAAGCATCCTATTGCTCTCTATCTCCAAAGATTAATTAAATCTAAATTGCTCTCAGATTGTGTAAGCATATAAGACTGTTAAAATGACTATCTAAAGAACGAGATGATGATAATATAATGCTAAATGATAAATAATGTAAACTAGCATGTATTGATGTGAAACAGATAAATGCAGCTCCAAGAGGCAGCCATTGATGTGAAACTTGATTGTTGAATTGCTTGATACTTAATGCTTGATACTTGATAGCTAGATTCCTACAGAGTAAGAGTGCAAAAGATTGATTATCTGGATCCTTTTCTTGGTTCAATGAGGCTTTATTTATAGATTTCCTGGTTGTAGAAATGCACAGGGAAAGCTTTGAGAGGCTTGGATTCAATCTAGAGGATTGAATGGTGAGAGATGGAGGAGATTGAGAGAAAGATGGAGATTGTCTCTACCCATGAAAACACCAGGCAAGAGAAGAGGAAGGATTGATGGAAGAGGATTGAGAAATCAAATTCCAAATTTGTCTCCAATTTGTCTCCAAAACTTCCCATGAAGTTTCAAAGCATTAATTGTGACAAATTTAGACATAGATTAGACATAGGAAATCTAATTCATTTTTGAGGAAATGTAGATTGGAATATTCCTTTATGCTTAATTCAAATATTTTGATTTATTTAAATTAGAAAAGGGAGATAAATAATTTAATAAAACAAACTATAGGATAGTCGTTTATTAAATTAATCAGAGGAATATGGTAATTAATAAATATAGTGTTTTGTCTTTACTTAATTAATTCGAGAATGATGTGATAGATTGAAATAGGGATTTGATAATTAAATCGAACAAAGTATTTAATTTTGTTTATTTAATTAAGATGAATTTGAAAGTGAACTATATTAAATAAATATTTCTATTTATTTAAACAATAGAGGAAATAGAATAATTAATCAAATAATGTGTATTTAATTACTCGGATGCTCCAGACCAATTTTAAATGTATACATATTCTATTTTTGGAGCCAAATAGAAGAATATTCCTTTGGAATATTCCCTATGCAAGTGGATGGGCGAGGAAAACTAGTAATTTTCTAATTAAAAGTTTTAATTGTGCAAGTTGAGGGGAAAATAATTCTCATTAAATAATTAGTTTATTCAATTAAAAAGGGATGCAAATGGCATTTAATTAAATGATTTAGATTATTTAATTAAATGATAGGAGATAAGGGGGGTTTCAATTAAATAATTTGTATTATTCAATTAAACTAGATGAAATGTTAGTGTGGGAGGGTATGAATTTACCTAATTAGATTAATAGATGAAAATGATGCATTTAATTAAATAACTAGGCTTATTTAATCAAACAGGCAAAAAGAGGATGAATTTTAGGATGAAACGATGTTAGTATATCAGATTCAAGTGTTTAATATCATTTAAAATAATTGTAAGTGTCTATATTTTTCCCCTCTTTGAAGTGAAGTACATGTTTTGATTATACGGGAAAAAAAAGTTTTGAAGGGACCCAAAACCCTTTACAACTTAAGATACAAAATGTTGCTTAGAAGATAGTATAATAAGATACTAGCAGCAGACCATAACCAAAAAAAACAAAATAGACAGAGTGTTTCATGAGAGATAAAATAGTAAGCCATTAGCAACACCCAACAACATAAAAAATTCAAAACAACAGAAAGAAAATTGAGACTTAGCAGAAAGTAAATAGCAGACAAAGAGAACAGAGCACTATTTCATACTGCTTATGGTGTTGACCACCTCAAGCTCCTAGCTCATATGCAGATCAATCATGTCCAGAAGCTCCTTCTTCTTAGCTTCAAAGGAATTTTTCCAATCAGTAGAACCCTTAATAGTAGGGCCTTTACTATCATCTTTCACACCTTTTTTTCTTTTACCCTTGGCGGATGCTCTTTCTCAATTAATTCAAAAAAGTACAATTGGTCCTCCTTGAGCTCACTAATCTTTCAGAATAGGAATTCCAATGTTTCCGCACTATTCTTAACAAAAATATGGCACACATGGAGAAGCTTCTTTATGTCCACATTAGTGCCCACAACCTTGACTTCTAACCCAACCAAACGTTCTTCACATAGAGATTTGAAATCATGGAAGGAACCCTTAAAGTTCACAATTCAGTCAATCAGAATATCTGACACCAAGATTTTCGGTAGATTCTTCAAGTTCTCCTACAAACCCCTTATTTTAATGTTGACTTTATTAAACTCCTAAAGAGTCCACTTCGCTAATTTAAAAGTTTCTACTAGCCCCATCACTAGCCATGTCCAGTAGCTCAAACATTGAGGTAGACTCATCATTTAGATAAGAAAAGTCCTTAAAAAGGGGATTTACCTTTAGAGGCTCTGACTTAGCACTCTTCTTCTCAACATCTTCCTCATCTTAACCCTTATTTTCTTCCTGTAGTTCCTCATCAGGTGTGTTATGAGTTGGTAATTCATCAATTTTTACCACCTTTTTAGCAGAAGCCTTTTCCTCATAAATCACCTTGGCCTCCTTTGATAAAACTTTTGAGGCCTGGTTCTTTTGTTTGGAAATACATTTGGATGCCCTCCTCAGCTTATCCTTGGTCTCCGTATCCAACAGATTCTCCAACAAACCCTCCTCATTACCTCCATCTTTGACTTCTGCCTAGCCAATAGCTAAATCCACCTTCCTAGGAGAGGACTCATCTGAGCCCACCTTTGTATCCTCACTACCTGAAAGAACAAGGTGCTTAGCAACTCGATTGCTTTTAAGGCTACCCTTCTTCCTCTTTTTTGAGCAGGTAGCCTCAGGGGATAGAGTGTTGGATGTTGTGGTTGTGTTGCTGATATGTGGTTGTCATTGATGTCAACACTATTAGCATTAATATCTTTTAAGACTATATATGTCAAGGATATTGAGAAAATTGTAATAAAATATGTTGCAAGTTGTCTGTGAAGTAGTGAAGATCAGTATGATGGAAAGTTCAGTATGTTGATAGTGAGAAGTTACAGATTAAATGGTTTTTTTTCAAGTGTATCTAGTTTATCCACAGAAAGTTTTAGAGGTTCGTGTGAATATTTGAGCAGTTTATGAGTCTATGTGTTCTGATAGTTATTTTGTTACTGTAGCTGGTGTTCCTGAAGAAGATAATGTGATTCTGGTAATCTGAGTTGTTGTGAATTCTCCTATGGTTTTTGTGGATGTTTCTAGATTGTTCTCTATCTGTGTTGCATGTTTGCATTGATCGTTGTGCTCACGATCAGTGATTTTCTCTTGCGTGTTCATGTTTTTCATGTTCATGGCTGACAAGGTGATTGTAGTGTGTTGTGGATATTCGAGGAATAATTATTTGAAGGTGTTTTCTATTCGAGGATATTATTTTGGCTCTTCACTATGTTGTGGCTGACCTTCGTAGATTGACATTAATAATCTTTATTATTTTGGGCCGACAGTTTGTATTCATCTTATTATTTTGTTGAAGCCAACATGAAGCAATGTAATTCCTTGTTGTAGATATATATAAGCGATTGTTTCTTCATTTGAATGTGTGCAAAGAAGAAGTGTGCATGAATAATGTTCTAGATCTTTCGAAGGTAGAGTAGAGTGTGAAGAAGAGTCAAGAAGTGCTCATGTGCTTAACTAGAACTGTAATCATTAATTAACAGGTGTTATTTTCTCAATTCAAGATCTTTTAGATGGATTTAATATGAATATTACTGTAAGACAATGAGTCTTCCCTTGGGTAGTAAGACTTTTGTAATTGAGCAGTGAGCTCTAGGGAGTGTGCCTGAATTCATATGTGTTCCCCATTTTTACATACTTTTAACATAGTATAAACTTGTGGACTGAACTCCACCATGGTTTTTCCCCTAACAAGGTTTCCACGTAAAAATCTTTGTGTTATGTGTGTTTTTGTTGTGTTGTTGAGTTATGTTTTCATAGTTTTTTAATAAGATCTGAGAATAGGGGTTAATAAATTTAATAAGTTTGAAATTTTGTGACAACTAATTCACCCCCCCTCTTAGTTGTCTGCCCTTGTGTTGCCAACAATTGGTATTAGAGCAGGTTCTTTGGAAGAAGTTCAACAACTTGAGGTGATCTGGGATGGTGACATATAAGAAGAATAGTCTAAGATTTGATGGAACAAATTATTCTCTATGGAAGAATCGAATGGAGTGTCATCTGAGATGCATTGGAAAATCATACTGGAGCATTACAAGTAATAGGTATGTTATTCCTCAAAATTTTCCTACTACTACTGTTGAGATTAGGGATGTTGAATACAATATCAAGGGTAAGGAAGCATTGTTGAGTGATTTGACTAATTCTAAGATGATGAATGTTATGGATCTAAAGATTGCTTATGAGATCTAGAAAAATTTGGAAACTTTGTATGAAGGTGTTGATAATGTGAAGATTTCTAAGCTACAAAGTCTAAAAAGGAAATATGAAATGTTGAGAATGGTTGATGATGAGAATATTACTACTTTCATGCAAAGAGTGAATGAACTTGTTTTTGGTATCAGATATGCTGGTGGACAGTTGGATGAATAAGAGATTGTTGCTAAAGTGCTTAGATCCTTGCTTGATGCATACAAAATCAAATCTACAACTATTGATGAGCTCCAAGTTGTGGCAAATGTAACCAGAGATATTTTGATTGGTAAACTTATTGCTTTTGAGTTGAGTGAATTCAGTGATGCCCTTCCTAAGATAGAATCTGCATTCAAAGCTACTACCTCAGGAAGAGATAAGAAGAGTTATGATTTGGGTGAAAGTTATTCTAGAAAGGTATTCAAGTATGAGGAAGAAATAAGACAAATTGAAGAAGAAGAAGAGAGAGAACCAGATGAGCTTGAATCACTTATTGTCAAAAGAGAAGCTAGAGGACAAGGTAAGTATAAAGGAAATTTGCCTATTAAATATTTTTCTTGTAATAAGATAGGTCATTTTGCATCAAGGTGTCCGAAAAGAGTTCCTAAGTCAAGACCTAACAAACCTAAATTTTAAAGGAAGTGTTATTATGCTACTGATGAAGGTGTGACAGATGATGAATCTAATAAAGGGAATGTAAGTGAAGATGAGTTTGTGTTTATTGGTATCAAGGAAAATAATCATGTGTCTACTGAATCTGCTAGTTGTACAAATGAAGAGAAATCCCTAGTTGCTCGAGTTGAAGAGAAGGATGAATGGGTAATTGGTAGTGGATGTTCTCATCACATGATATGTGATAAAAGAAAATTTGTAAGCCTGGAAAAGTGTGATGGTGGTGTTGTAATATTTGGTGATAACTATTGGACTAACCGCCAACATCTCCCTTCGAGTTCGTGACATGGTTTAACTGCCTCCCATGGATCTTAACTGACACTTGTATCAGGCATTGACATGTCAATATTTTGGTGCAACGACAAGGCCACCAATTGGTATCAGAGCCAATCACAGGTTTGAACCCCTTAGGTGACGCTGAGGGGGGGGGGGATTGTTGGACCAACTGCCAGCATCTCCCTTTGGGTTCGTGACATGGTTTAACCACCTCCCGTGGATCTTAACTGACACTTGTATCAGGCATTGACAGGTTGATATTTTGGTGCAACAACAAGGCCAACAATAACAATGGTGGTATAATCCATAGCAGAGGATGTATTTCTCTTGATGGTAAGCCTAATATTGATGATGTCCTATACGTTGAAGGTTTGAAGTATAATCTTTTAAGTTTCAGACAGATGGTTGATAAAGGATTAAATCTTCAATTCAAAGATGGAAAGTGTAGAATATTGGGAAGTTCCAAAAATTTATTACTTTAGGTACAAAAACAAAAGGTAACATCTTCACCTCAATGCTGCTAGTAAAAGTTGTCTAATTTATCAAGTTGATGAAAGTTAGTTGCGGAATAGGAGAATGTGTCATGTAAAATTTGATAATATTATCAAGATAAGTTCTACTCAGGTAGTGAGAGATCTTCCTAAGTTGGTAAAACCTTCTAATGTTATATGCAAGGAATGTTAGGTAGGAAAGAAAACTAGAATTTCATTTTGGAGAAAACAACATTGTTCAAATTAATTGTTGGAGCTTGTGCATACTGACTTGTGTGGTCCTTCTAGAGTCATAAGTTTACAAGGTTACAGGTATTTCATGTTTCTTATTGATGATTATTCTAGGATGATGTGGGTTACTTTCTTAAGGGAGAAATATGAAGGTCTAGAGAAGTTCAAGATCTTTAAGGCTATGGTTGAGACAGAGACAGGTCTGAAGATTAAGTGTCTATGATTATATAGAGGTGGTGAATTCACTTCCCATGAGTTTAATTCTTTTTGTGAAGTGCATGGGATAAAGAGACAATTATCTGCACCACAAACCCCTCATTAAAATGGAGTTGTGGAAAGGAAGAACAAGACAGTTCAAGATTCTGCTAGGACTATGATGATGGAAGGAATTGACTTTGAAGAAAAATTTTCCCCTATTGCTAGGATTGAAGCTGTGAGATGGTTTCTTGCTTATGCTACTTACAAAAACTACAAGGTTTATCAGATGGATGTCAAGTTAAAATTTCTAAATGGTGAATTAGAAGAAGAGGTGTATGTTGATCAACCTAATGGATTTCAATTGACTGATTAGGGAGATATGGTTTGTCGGTTGAAGAAAGCATTGTATGGACTCAAGAAATCCCTTAGAGCTTGGTATGCCAGATTGGACAAGTATTTGTTGAAGCTTGGATTTAAAAAAGGTACTACTGATAGTAATCTGTATTTTAAGATTGATGATGATAAAGATTTGATTGTGGAAGTCTTTGTTTATGATATCATTTTTTGAGGAGATGATGGTTTGTGCATGAAGTTTGTTGATCAGATGCAGAATGAGTTTGAGATATCAATGATTGGAGAGATGAAATTATTTTTGGGATTGCAAATTACTCAGTTAAATAAAGGGATCTTTATATCTCAATCCAAGTATGTGAAAGAATTTCTAAAGAAGTTTGGTGTGGAAAATTCAAATCTAGTCAGTACACCCATGGTGACTGGATTTAATTTGATAATAGATGATGATTCTCTATAGGAAAATCAGACTAGATGCAAATCAATGATTGCCGGATTTCTTTATTTGACTCTAACTAGACCTGATATCATGAATGTTGAATGTATTGTTGCAACATTTCAAGTTGGTCCTAAGGAATCTCATGTGACTACTATGAAGAGAATTTCTAGATACTTGAAGGGAACAGTTGATTTTGTCCTGTGGTATCCTAAAGATGATGATCTTACTTTGAGTGCCTTTACTAATACTGATTGGGAAGGAGTTGAGAATGATAGGAAAAGTACTAGTTGTGGTGCATTTTTCTTGGGAAATAAGTTGATTTCATGGTTAAGTAAAAAAGCATAATGCCATTTCTTTGTCTACTACAGAGGCAGAATACATTGTTGCTGCTAATAATTGTACTCAAGTATTGTGGATGAAGTAGATTCTGAAAGATATTAGAGTTATGTATTATGAGCCTATTGCTATATTCTATGATAATTCAAGTGCAATTAAAATTTCTAAGAATTTGGTGCTGCATTCAAAGACCAAGCATATATCTAACAAGTTTCACTTTTTGAGAGAGAAGGTGAGTGAAAAGGAAGTCTGATTGGAGTATGTGCCTACTAAGGAATAGATTGTAGACATCTTTACCAAGATTTTTCCTAAGAATAAATTTGAGTATCTCAGAGGGAAGTCAGGGGTGATTACCCCTCCTAATCAGAACTAAGATGCATTGTCTTGCATTGGTCTGTGTATTTCACAGTCATATCTTGATTCAGATTGATGTTGTGGTGGTTGCTACTTAGAGGGAGTAGTCAGATGATTCAGATATGTGGTTCAGAGATTGTTTATACCTTTTTCATTGATGTAAAGGGGGAGAAGAGCAATGTGAAAAACTAGAAATTATTTGAGGAGAAGAAGTCATGAGAAAAGAGTCAGACCCTAAGGGGGAGTAAATGTTGAAGTTAGTTGCATTGATGGTATTTTTCACATCATGTGTTGCCATCAATTCTAAAGGGGGAGATTTTTGGATGTTGTGGTTGTGTTTCTGATATGTAGTTGTCATTGATGTGAACACTATTAGCATTAATGTCTTTTAAGACTGTATATGTCAAGGATATTGAGAAAATTGTAATAAAATATGTTGCAGGTTGTCTATGAAGTAGTGAAGATCAGTATGATGGAAATTTTAGTATGTTGATGGTGAGAATTTGTGAATCAAAGGGTTTTTTTTCAAGTGTATCTAGTTTATACACTGAAATTTTTAGAGGTTCCCATGAAGATTTGAGCAGGTTATGATTTTCTGTGTTCCAGCAGTTATTCTATTACTGTAGCTAGTGTTCTTGAAGAAGATAATGTGATTCTGGTAATTTGAGTTGTTGAAAATGCTCCTATGGTGTTTTTGGATGTTTCTAGATCATGATCTATCTATGTTGCATGTCCGTATTGATCGTTGTGCTCGTGATTGGTGACTTTCTCTTGCGTGTTCATGGCCGACAGGGTGATTGTAGCGTGTTGTGGATCTTTGATGAATAATTCTTTGAAGGTGTTTTGTGTTCGAGGATATTATTTTGGGTCTTAAATATGTTGTGGCTGACCTTGGTAGATTCACATTAATAATCTTTATTTTTTTGGGCCAACAGTTTGTATTCATCTTATTATTTTGTTGAAGCCAACATGAAGCGATGTAATTCCTTGTTGCGGATATAATAAGTGATTATTTCTTCATTTGAATATGTTCGGAGAAGAAGTGTGCATGAATAATGTTCTAAATATTTCAAAGGTAGAGCAAAGTGTGAAGAAGATTGAAGAAGAGTGAAGAAGTGTTCATGTGCTTAACTGGAACTGTAATCATGGATTAGCATATGTTATTTTCTTAGTTCAAGATCTTTCAAATGAATTTAATCTAAATATTATTGTAAGATAGTGAGTCTTCCCTTGGGTAGTAAGCCTTTTGTAATTGAGAAGTGAGCTCTAGGAAATGTGCCTGAATGCACGTGCATTCCCCAATTTTCCATACTTTTAATAGAGTATAAATGTGTGGATTAACCTCCACTATTGTTTTTCCCCTAACAAGGTTTCCACATAAAAATCTTTGTGTTATGTGTGTTTCTGTTGTGTTGTTGATTTATGTTTTCATGGTTATTAATCAAATTTGAGAATAGGAGATAATAAATTTTATAATTTTGAAATTTAGTGACAACTGATTCACCCCCCCCTCTCAGTTGTTTGCCCTTATGTTGCCAACACAAAAAGCCATCATCATCCTCTTCTTCCCACTCCTTTTCTTTAGCAATGACGGTATTTAAGCCAGATGAACTAGAAACATTGCTTGGAAACTTCTCCTTGCTCTTAATAGTAGGGGTAGGGAGAATATTTCTAACATGCTCCATGATTAATAGAATGAGACCATCATGGAGGACCAGAGCCCTCCTATTTTTTAAATGTGCATAAACAAAAATCTCCATGGAAGACAACAAAAAAAATGGAAATGAGATAAACAACCCATGCCTAAAGTGATTCAAAAGAGTGGAATGGTGACCTAGTATAATAGTAAACTTGCCTTCCAATGTCACATAATTCATAATCACCTCCACAACCTCTACCCATATCTTCTTAAGAAACTTGCACTCATAGCCCCAAATTTCCATCTTCATCAAATTCTTTCGCTTGTCATCTTTGAAGAATTGGGCCATTGCTCATTGATCTTCTTATCCTTGTAAAACTTACGACCAACCATTGGTATCCTAGTCACAGTAGCAATTAGATCCACATTTACATCCACTTCCAGACCCTTTATCTGAAGCTTATGATTATTCCAGCAAGAAACAAATTCCATAGAGGCATTTGGGTCATGCCCATGCAATCCTTCTAGAAACAACGTGAAATTCCCATGACAGAGAATCTTCCATAGCTTATTTTTCTTCCTCAATCCCACACAAGAGTGTGGTACAATTCTGCTTCTATCACCACCCATCTCTTCAAACACCAGAAAAAGAAAACCCTTGTGATAATTGCTCAACTAAACACCAACAATCCAAACAAAACCCATAAAGTGTGTGAGTCGAGAGATGGTACTAAGGATTAAATTCTGCCACCACATCAACTCAGCCCATGCCATCATTTCTCATTAAGCTCCTAGCTTTCTCGGGAACGATAGATCCCTCCTCCCACACACGAAACTCATTCAATCTGATAGCCTCTTTGGAAAACAAATCTGCCAATGATTTTCCTTCTCGAAAAATGTGAGATACGTGGGTCTCTTCACAAGAACTTAGCATTATTATAGTATCTTTGATTAATTGATCCACATTACAACTAGGCTTATGAGTGCCATGTAGATAACTAATTATATTTAAAGAATCGTTGTCAACCCATATTTTGGTTTAACCCCTACCCACACCATATTTTTGATGCTTACAAACACAACCTCCACCTCAGCATAATGATTAATTGCATTTCCTGACAGGAGTGCCACCACAGCTAAGATTCTACCATATTCATTCCTCAACACCCTCCATAACCTATAGGCTTGGGGTTACCCTTCACTGCTCCATAAAAATTAACTTTAACCCACTTTGAAGGAGGTGGTTGCCACTTAGTATTCAATCTAGCATTTAAATTGGACTTAGAATTCATAGCAGGAATAGATGGGACCTTCCAATTAGAAATCACTAAAAGGTCATACCCAACCAAACATGCAATGGGAGCATAGCGAGAAGACTCAGAATCAATGAGAGAAAAATTCTCTAGAATCACCCGATGAATCTTAATGAAAAGATTGCCAACTTTAAGCTTAGAATCACAAAAGGTTCTATTGTTTCATTCTTTCCATAACCCCCACGCAATGTGCAGGGCCATAAGATCCCAAAGCCCTCAGAGAATAGGAGAAGTGGAGGGGCACTTCCACTGGTCAATAAAATTTTCAAGGGAATCCGGGAAGACCCAATCCAGATTCCATAACCCAAGAAATTTACTCCAAAGAAAAGAGAAAAAATCACAGCTAAGAAATATATGGAAAGCACTCTCAGCATCAACTTCACAAAGAACAAATCTATTGGGAATTACAAATCCCCTTTTACAAATATTATCCTACATTCATATTTTATCTTGAATAAGTAGCTGAAAGAAGACATTCACCTTGGGAATCAACTTCTTGTTCCATAAGGTTCCCCAAAAAGGAATAGAATCATTCTTTTCCAGTGAATTAACAAGGGTAGAAGCCACAAAAAAATTTCCATTAGCACAAGGAGCCCAAACAACCCTATCCGACCTAGGAAATATGGGGATATGAACATTGCACAAGAAGTCCTTTAGAACCTTCAATGATGGGTCCCAGTCCTAGAAGTTTTTCCACTCCCCATTATGAAAATAATCAGCCACCCTAATTCCAAAGAGATTTATACAAATAGGAACAATGGGATGTGCCCAAGGAAGATTGATAAAAGGTTTCAAGTCACACTAAGTATCCTCCCAAAAGAGAATTCTTGTACCATCACCCAACAACCATCTAGCACAATTAGCAATCAAATCCCCATAAGGTACAATATTCCTCCAAAAACAAGAACTAGAAGGAATATCATTAGAGGTCAGCAAGTTCCAGGATCTCTCAATACCATACAAATACTTGTTACTACCTAGGGAATCCCACCCTGCTTCTCCATTAAGGAGCCTCCAAATATTCTTCAATAAGAGAGCCTTATTAAAATATTTTAATTTTTTTATGCCAAGACCACCCCATTTCTTAGGTTTACAAACCAAATCCCAAGCCACAAGAGGGATTCTAGCTTTGGTTTCAACACCAGACTACAAAAATCTTCTCATTATTTGTTCCATTTTCTCTTCAAATTTGACAGGAATTCTAAAAGGGCTCATAGCATACAGAGGCATATTTTAAAGAGTAGAGGAAATGAGTTGCACCTTCCCCACCTAACACAGAAGCACCCCTTTCCAACCCACCAAATTTCTACTATATTTATCCAACAAACCCAACTAGAAAGACTTCGAGATCTTAGAAATATACAAAGGAATCCCCAAGTAAGTAGACGGGAGCTCACCCCTATTGCAAGAGATAATCCAAGCAAGCTTTAATTGCAGAGCTTCAAGGGTGTTAAGGAAAAAAAATTGACACTTAGGAAGATTAATACATTGACCAGAAGTCTTCTTGTAATCCTCAATCAACCCTTTCATAGTTTTGACTTCATGGAAAAAGGATTCACCCATCAAAATGGTATCATCAATAGATTGTTGATGGGTAATAGGATCACATATAGAAGAAGAATAAATTCCCTCCAGGGACCCAAAAGACAAACTCCTCTAAATATTTCTACCAAGAGCCTCTGCCATCAAAATGAAAAGCAACAGAGAGATAGGATCTCCCTATCTTAGACCATGCGAGCTCCAAAAAAATATGGAAGGAGATCCATTCACTAGCACAACAAAGAGTAGAGATAAGTTGATCAACAAGCTAAAGAAACTTCCTATAGAAACCAAAGACACAAAACACCTCCAACATAAATCTCCAGTTTACCCTATCATAAGCTTTGAGAAGGTCCAGTTTCAGGAAGAAGCCCAACTTCTTAGAATCATTAAAAGAATGAGCAAGTTCATGCGTCGTTACTATAGAGTCCAGGATCTAACAACCCTTGATAAATTCACTTTGTTGTTTAGAGATAAACTCCAAGAGGCACTTTTGCAGTCTAATAGCAAGAACCTTTGAAAAATATTTATAAATGAAATTATAGAGACTAGTCGGCCAATAATCACCAAAGCTATTAGCATTAGTAGACTTGGGAATCAGGACAATGAAGGTCACATTCATCTCTTTGAGTAATCTTCTCGAACCAAAGAATTCCTTGGTGGCATTAATCACATCTTCCACAACAATTTCCTAGAATGACTAAAAGAGTAGAAAAGGAAAGCCATCAGGTCCAAGGGCCTTATTTCCTTCAAAAGAGAATACTGCATCCTTTATTTTTGAAGTAGAAGGGATAGCAGTGAGTTCCCTTTCAATTCCTATAAAATGAGATGGGGGATAACCTCCAATGAAGCCATCACCCTATTTTGGTCCCACACAAGATCATCCTTAAGCATGTTCTCAAAGAAACTAGCAGTCACTCTCGTAATAGACACCTCATCCTTCAACACTGAACCATCAACCATAATCGAGGAAATTCTATTAGATGACTTATGCTTGAGGGAAATGAGATGAAAGAACTTGGAGTTGCATTCCCTATACTTTAACCAAATTGCATGTGATCTCTACCTCAAAAAATATTCCTCTTTTGCGACAATATCATGTAGCTGAGTGAGAAGGCCATCCTCCTACAACTGGAGGTCCTCCGATAAGCCCTTGTTCTGAATGGAATTCTAAATACCATCCAGCCTTTGAATAACCATATTTTTAGATTAAAAAATATGACCAAACAAATCTCTATTCCATTTCTTGAGATTTCTTTAAACAAAAGTCAACTTTTTGGCTACTCTAAATATCGCACTGCCATCAATATTCACTTGCTAGTGCCATTTCTTAATAAAATCCATAAACCTCAAATCCCTAAGCCACATAGCTTCAAACCAAAAGGGAAACCACTTCTTACCCCCAAACTTATCAGCCATGAAAGAGATAGGGAAATGGTCAGATCCACACCTCGTAATAGAGGAAAGAGAACAAGAAAATTCCACAAACCAAGACACCGATGCCAAAGATATGTCCAACCTAACTTGAATATTTTCTACACCAACATGCCTATTAGACCAAGTATACTTAGCCCCAATAATTTTAACATCAATAAGAGCATTATCATCGATGAACATTCTTAAATCTAGATGGCTATCAAGATTGGCCTGCGAACCACTCATTTTCTCATTGTCACATAGAGGAGTGTTGAAGTCTCCCATGACTAGCTAGGGGATATCCAAAAAATTAAGCCTGAGACACCCAAGATCATCCCATAAATTCTTCCAAGCTCTCTTCAGATTAGGAGAATACACATTGGAGATAACCCAAAAGTAATAGTCCCTAATCAACACAAAATTTGTCTCCACATAGTTAAAACCTTCCATAATCGGGAAACCTTTAATCAATCCTGCATTCCAAAAGGTTGCAATGCCACCCAAAGCTCCCTTAGAGCTAACCCCATGAAAACAATAATCCTTAAAAAAGAGATTCTTCAAAGCTTCCAACTTATAAATTTGCATTTTCGTTTCTTGAATCACCAAGATGTTCATCTTATGATCCCAGACTAGGTTCTTCAGGAGGACTTGTTTATGCATATTATTCAGCCCCTTGATGTTCTAGGAATTTAATCTTTATTTACACAATGAGCGGGTGCTCTTCGAGCACATATCAAAGAGGGTTTTCTGAACCCCTTCAACAATATCTAGATTAAATTCCCTCTCCCTTCATTTCTGTAGGGAGGGTCTCCATTGGCCCCTCTGTTCAGACCCACAGTCCGCTTTTTTATTTCTCATGGTAACACCTTTATGGGGTTGAGGAGGAGAAGACGAGGACTTCTTCTTTCTTCCCCTCACTAGAATATAGCCTTCTTCACCCTTACTCCTTGTATCTACAACCACCAAATCGCCATCTCCAACCCCCATCCTGGATGCACATTCCAGTGGGAGAGAAGGGGCAACAATGGGCTCCATAATGGAATGTTTAGGGGAGCACAAAGAATCCAAGACATGATCCACATCCTAATCCACAGACTAGCCAATGACCTCTTCCACAATTTTCTTAGTCTCCTTGACAGCCTCAGGATGAGGTATAGAATGATCTTTAAAATTACCTTCACCTTCCAAGCCATTTCCAGTAGTTGACTCACCCTAATCCAATGGCACTGAAGTTTCCTTCACCTCCTTGACCTTCTAATCCTTTTTCTAAGGAAAAACCTTAGGCTAAGCCAGCTTTTCAGGGAAGTCCTTGGCCCAGTTCCCCGCTTTCTTGCATTTGAAACATGTAAATGGTATATTTTCAAAGACAATCTATTACTTCTAGGATCCCACCTTTGAGTTAACGTGAAAAAATTCAGGAATCACATCTTGATCAATCATGACACAAAATCTTGGTGCAACCAATTGCCTTCTAGAGAGAGTGGCCTCGTCAATAGAGACTAACTGCCCAAGAGAGTTAGCCACTGCCTTAAACACTTATTCATCCCAATACTCCAAGGGTGGGTTCAACAACTTTACCCACATAGGAGGTGAATGAAAAATGAACTTGGAGAGATCCATACCAGGCTCCCAAGGGCGTAAAACCAAAGAAAGAAACCCAAAGGACCATGGTACGTTTACAAACACTGCTCTTAGGTCTTCATCATAGGAAAATTAAAAGGAAAAGAATCCTTTAGCCATAGCCAAGACTTCAACCTGGCCTTCCAAATCCCACTTCTTACGAACCCAAGAGTGGACCTCCTCAATATTAGTTCGAGGACCCAAAAACTTGCCTACCAAAGAAAAGTCCATTCTAGCTATATTTTTATCAACAAGAGTCTGGAATGGAGCAAAACCACCTCCAATGTTAGAAGAAGACACAAATTCAGACACAATGCCCTTGCCTTTAAGATTTAAGGAAAAAAGGTTAGCTTATCTCTATCCCAACAAAGATGACTTCCCCACCATCTATCCAATTCCCACTGGAGCAAGCTATATCTAGGGAATACTTAAATTAGCCACAAAAGATTCTCCAGATGGGACCTACCCATTATCACCAGTGGTGACATGACACCTAAGGTCCTTTGGAAGCACCTCCAATGAAGGACAACCATCATGAGACACCTTGAAGGCCTCACTCACACACTTACCCTAAAAAAGTACATCTTTGACGACATCCTCACTGCACGACCTGTCCTTCCAAGTAGTGCCCCTATAAAGCACCAACACATCCCCACCGCATGATCCATCCTTCCCTGATGTAGCATCAAAAAGCTCCAAATCCATAGATTTCCCAAACTGAAAGTCACCATGAATTCCATGGATTGAGTTCAAATTCAAATCACTCAAGGTCACCACTGAAACAGTCTTCTCCCCAATGGTCTTCTCGCCAATGGTCTCCATTCTTGTGTGAAGTACATGTTACATCGGTTCAAAGATTGATGCTTTTTGGATTAATTTTGCTGCTCAGATCAAAAATAAATAAAATTTTTGATTCCCCACTATTGCCCTAGCAGAAGGAATTAAGCTAGTACCTTTCCCCCTCGAGAGATCGAGCATAAATTTGGAATTTTCAGGTTGATATTGCAGAAAAGATTGAACATAGGTTCAGCTCAAAGAGGACTAGAAAGCTCAGATGTATTATGTAGACATATTTGATAATGTATAGATAGTCTTCAGCCATGGAGAGCCTCATGTGTATTTTGATATATCACACATATTCGAAACTTGGATAGAAATTTTAGTAAATGTAGAAGAATAAAAAGAATAAGATGGATGGATTGACCATCGATTTTGAGATTGATTCAAAAGTCTAACAAGTTCATGATTTGTCAAGACTTTATTAGATATGGTGATGAGATTGATGATTTTCTTATTTGTGGGATTGGGACTCTCTGCCATTCCTTATTTTTGATATAACACATAGACACGATGCATCATGGTATTGATAACTAGGATGGTGTTGTATCTAGTGTGATGGACTTTGACTCTACAAATAGATAGGATAATCCTTTTTCACACCTTAACATACGAAAAACTTCATTGGACTATAGTTTAGAGGTTTAGAATATATTAGACCAAAGCATACACAATAGTCAACAATTTATTTCAAATGACCTCCCTACACACAACTAAGAGAGTGTGTGCCAAGATTATTTTACAAGAATATGCCACAAGCACAACAAATGAAAGATAATGATTGATGCCCCATTCCTTTCTCTCTAAATAATTTTGATAGAAATCATCGAGAGGTCCTCAAAATGGGTAAGCAAGATAAATCATATGACAAGATCAAAATGAACAAACAGTGGATGTTGTTTATATCTCTTGTCGAAGGTGTGTTTTGAGGATAAATATCCAAAGTGATTGCCAAAGATAATGCCCATTGTAGGAAGGATGCATCCTAGGACATGTTATTCAATGGTGGCAAGTTGTTAGGTTGTTTGAAAGGCCATTGATATAAAGTTTTATTGAAATGTTTGATAATGATCAAGGGTTTTCTTTTTTTGTTGTGTTTAAAGGTTCTACTTTTGTTTATTGTTGTACTTGTTTTTTATTTGTGTTACCAAAGGGTGAGTGTGATGATTGATTTATTATGGATGGAAGTTTATTGCAAGTGCAACCGAAATGAGATAGATGGTTTTGGCCTTTCTAGAATATTTCAATGTTTTTGGTGTTTTGCAATGTTTTGAGGCTGTTTTTGGTCTTTTTGAATATTTATGTGAATGTTTAGATTTTCAGGTTATGTGAGGTTGCTTACGATTTTTGAATGTTTTCCGATGTTTTGGGTTTTTTCTAAGTTTTCAAATGTTTTTTTGTTTTTTGAGTGATGGACCAAGACCTAAAAGGGATTGACCTAGGGCCTTGGGGGCTTATGAAAGATTAGCCTTGCCTATGTTATACATGTAGAGACCACATAGTTTGACTAACTTTGACCAGTAACCATTTATTGATGAGGTATGAACAATTGATGGATTGCTAGTTTATTATGATGGAATCTTAAGGGAATGGCCTAGGGTGTCTTGGGGGCACATTGATGATGGAATTTCCTATGTTCAAGCTTAGACACTTGTAGTTCAACAAGGTTACATTTTTTATATTTTGATTTTTTGACTTGTTTAGGGATTTTGATGTGCTTTGGATGTTTTTGGTTTTCGCACGATTTTGATGATTTGGATATGGATATGTGTGATGATATCAGTGATATTTTTTGGGATTTTTCTATAAAACAAGTTAGGATTGATTGATCTAATTGAGATAGTATCGATAGTGATAACATTGTTGAGGATGCTCAACAATGCAAGGATAGTGTTTGAACAACAAAAAGATTGGGAAATGATATATCCCGATATGATGATGGATTGATTAGATAAGATGGATCAATATTATAAAGCTAGGCTTGGAATAAAATGTATTGGAATGATTTGATGTGATGTTGAGGTGAAAGGTAGATGCAACTGGTATTGATTGTTTGGATTGATGTTTGATAAAAGATAAAGCTTGATAAGGACATCTTCTCATCAAAATGTGCCATGGGCTAGTGTTTTTTATTTTTCCTTACAAATGATTTGACCAATTTTATTTTGTGTTTTGTAAATGATTAGAACACCACATAAGTTATAGGATATAGATCAAGATTTATTTCTGAAGAAAGATGTAAGTATCTACCCTAGTGTCTAGAAATGTATGGAATGATATGGGTGGATGCATGGATAAATGAATGGATTGATGGATGGGTATGTCAAGGATTATCTTGTTATAGGATAAAATGTTTGGGATAGAGTATGCCTCTTTGGACAAGGCCTCATGGTTCAGATAATGTTGGTTAGGATAAGATCAATGATAGTCACCCATGTCAAGATATTTACCATAAGAAAGTGTGAAGTACATACTGAACCTTTTCCAAGATCAAGATAAGTTAGATTGGATAAAAATTGATTAGATAATGAAGGGTTCCTGGATTTATTATGGATAAGATGGATGGAATGAAAGATTTATTATGGATGGGATGAGATGCTTCCACCTAAAATGGTGCACATAGATGCTCAATTCTACTCATGATGCATGTTTTCTAGGTTTTCATCATGGTACTAGTCCAAAGTGCCACCAAAGTGGTTTTCACTAGAGGACTATTTTTCTCTTGATTTTTTTCTTGATTTTTTTTTTTTTTTTTGAATTTTTTTGAAGTTTTATGCACATGTTGAACCACCTAGTGGTGTTGATGTAGATGTTGTTGGTAATGATATAGATTTTTTTGCTATCATGATGTGCCAATGATATCCTACTTGGAGGAGTTTCTTTATTAGGATACAAACACTTGAACATAACCCTTGGATTAGCTTATTTTATTTATCAATATCATAGTTAACCTCATCTAGATGTGCACACTATGATAGAGTGCCCTTGGAGTCCTTATGATAAAGAGTTGCTGAAAATACATAGTCAATATAAGAGTTGGATACTATGGATGTTGAAGTGGATGGTAGAGTATGTTGAGGGATACGAGATGCAAATGGATTGGTCAAACATTTGAAATCTTTGATTCCAAACCTCCTACTTATCAATTGATGAGCTAAAGGGGCTCTATAATGAATGGTTCATAAGGCATAACAATTGTTGAAGGTTTTTCAAATGGGGTAGCAAGCTAAGTGGGCTTAACCCTAGGGGAAACTTCATGGTTAAGCGCGCTTGAGCTGGAGCAGTACTAGGATGGGTGACCTCCTGGGACAAACCAAAGCTTCACCTTTATGAGCATCACCTAGATGCAATGAGTGCTAAGTGGACCATTCATTATCATGAGAGATGGGTTCTTGTGAACCACTACTCATGAATCATGGGTCAATGAGTTTGACTTGAAAACTACATGGTTGAATCCTAATAGCAATATCATAATATTTGATTCTCAAAACTTGGGATGATGAGCAATGATAGGTGGACATAGAGATTCTATTGGGACCAACTTCTTGATATACCTTGTAGGTCACTATTGAACCTTTATTCTGTATCGATGGATAGTTTTGATGGATGAACTTCCCTTTTCAAATTTTCCCCATAGTTTATTTGAATAATGGAGTGTGATAGGGATGATTTTCTTTATTTATCTTTGGTGTCCATTTGAATTTTTCTTGTCCATTTTTCTTTATCAATTCCTTTTCTTTAATAATTTTCTCTTTTCTTTGATATAGACCTCTTTCTTATGGTTGGTCCCAATTAGTGGGTGGAAAGATGCATGGACGATGATTCATGATATGAATGATTGGAGTGTTGGCAGCCATTTCATCATAAGGACTCTTTGTGCTCCCCATGTTAGTGTTTGCACTAGATAAAGTTGCCCCCAATATTATGGGAGTATTATTGACATGCTTTGATTCTACTGCTGACAAACCATTTCCTTGTTGTTCAAGATTGTTTAGCTTTGTTGATTTTTGATAATTCTTGATATCCTCATACTCACTTTCTTTAATTTGGGTGGAGGATGTGTCAGATTTTGATGCTTCTTCAAAAGGTGTTGATTCTTTGTTGATGATTTATAATCCATATAGGAGTCTTCCTCATGATCCATTTCTTCTTGCTCTTCAAAGGATTTTTCTAATTCACCATATAGGTAGAGGTCTTCATCATTATCAATTTTTGATATGTCTATGGATTCTGATAGGCCTTGATCATGTGTAAAGATATTAAGAGTAGGAGAATATTGTTCCTTAGTAATGGTATCAAGAGTATGCGACTCTTGTTTTGGATGAAGATCATCTACATGTCCATTAGGAGTAAGCATCTCATGGGTAGATGGAGGAGTATGTGATATATGGATATGATAATTATTTGTAACATCTTGTATGGATTGGATAATACCCATTAGATTATGGTAGTATCTTGGAGATATGAATCCTTGATCTTGACTCTTCAATATTATTTGGTTCATGTTCTTGACATGGATCAATTTCAAAGGATGGATTGTTCATAAAGGATTCTTGAATGTCTTCATTCTACATGGTTATTGGCTCAATGTTTTCTTGATCTTCAAGTGAATCTGGATCAAGTGTTGAATTAAGGATTTCTTCAATATTAGCTACCATGAGGTCAAATGATGTCAATATGTCTTGAAAAGGACCATTACTAGACTTTGGTGAAAGATTTTGATTATTCTTTGGAATAAATTCTTGAGGTATATCATCTAAATCATTGGGTGATGTAGATACATTGTCAACATGATCATTGGGGGATGAATATTGAATTTTATCCTCAACAATTGTGGTAGAAACCTTGTCAATGTCTTCAACCATGAGATAAAATGTTAAGATTTCTTGAAATGGGTAATTGCTAGATGGTAAGGGATTTTGATCATGATTATGAATTGAATCTTGAGGTATGTTGATTTTCTCATTGGATGAGGTAGAAATATTATCAATATGATCATCTAAGATTGAATCTTGATCATTATCATCAATAGTTATAGTTCCTTGATCAATGAGGTCTTGGATGAGGTTCTTGAGTTTGATACAATCTGACATGTCATGACCTTTTGTGTTATGGTATTCACAATAAGCATTACCATCATACCATGAGAACTTGAAGCTAGGTTTTCCCCTATTTAATGACTCTAGAATATTGATAAGTTTAGCATGGACTAACATGTTTAATGCTGAATCAATTGGCTCCCCTAAAGGAGTGTAGTCATGTTTGATAGTGTCATTGGATTTCAAGCTTTATTATTTTTCACCTTGTTGTGATTGATCGTGTTGTTGTAAGGATAGATATCATTGTTGATGTTGTGTTTGATATGCGACATTTTGATGTACATCTATTTTTTGATGATTGTGAAGATGTTGTTGATGGAAATAAATGTTTTAATGATGTTCAAGGTGTTGTTGATATAAATCAATGTATTGATTTTGTGATGACATGATTTTTTGACCTTGATATTGGTATTTTTGATTATTTTGTTGGATGATGTGTTGTTGAGGTATGAATGAATCCATCCCAAATTTCCCCATATATGGATTTAACATGTTCAAGTTTGATAAGTTTATATTTGGGACATATTGTTCTTGTGAACCAATGTTGTTTTGATGAAGACACATGCTTTGATCATTTGGTTGATAGGTTGGTAAGTTTTGACATTGATTTAAATCTATCATGTGACAAGATGTTCCAAAATTTTGATTTGGCATACCCACATTTGTTGTGTCATTGTAGTTTATAGGATATGATGACCCCATGTATGGATTATAGGGTGGAATTGTGAGACATCTAGGATTAATCTCATTCATTCCAAGGTTTTGTTGGTTTGTGTCACTCATGATAGATAAATTTTGGTTTTGCTCCATGTCTCTCTTATGTTTTGATCTTGTTGCCAAAGTGAACCTCTATGGTATTTTGGACCAATTGTGTGAGTGGGTGATGAAAGGGGTGAGTGATATGCATGATGAACTTTCTACAATTTTGGACAACACTTTTAGACTTAAAGGTTTTGATGTTTTGATGTATTGGATAAAAGGTGTCAATGAACTTGTAAATCTTTAAGGTAGACTTGTGACCTTTAAGATAAACTAGTCCAAAATGTGATGACTAACTCAACTAAGTGCATGGAAAAGGATCCATTTCACACACAACATAGCTAAGTTAAGGGATTGGTTTGATAATTGCCTAAGTCTAAAGTGTTGATGTGTCTAAAAGTTTCTAAAGTTGTTTATGATGTGAGATGTAAAATGTGTGAAGGTGGATGAAATGTTTTGACCCAAAATGTGTCAACCTAAAAGGGACCTTTTTTTGACAAGACCACGATGGTGAGAAACATGCTTTACCTCTAAAGTGATAAAACTTTAATAACTCAATGATTTTGATAATAGAACTTGGACTCAACTTTTTCCAATACTTTCCTTGTCTCAATTTTTTTGTTTTGGGGTGTCAATGTGTCTCAACAATAAGACCAATGTGTGGTGTTTTCATTTCATTTTAATATTTTATTTAGTGATATTGCTTCATTACCACATCAAGAAAGCATTAATTAATTTAAAAATAAAAAAATTCTATGTCTAAGCAACCTTCATTTCACAAAGTCCATTATGTGAAAATCAAGAAGCTAAGGCCATAGTTCCCTATGTTAACTTTGGAAAGTGAATTAAGATATAAGTCTAAATATTTAGAAGCCTATAAAGATAAAATAATTAGGGATAAGGAGCAATATAGCAATTTTCAAAGGTATTCAAACTTAATCCAGAGGTTTTGAAATTTGATGAACCATTTTGATGTGTGTTTAAGATGTTATGGAACCAAACAATGTGTCAAACCGACTCACAAGAAATATAACATTCTTAGCTCAAGTGGGTACATATATTCTTGGTGGGCTTACCTCATGCCCCGAAGGGATGATTTTACATGCAACTTGTGGAGGAGTCAAAAGAAAAAGAGTCCATTCTCTTTAAGCCTTTTATGTCTTAACCCACAAATCAGACTTAATAAGTAACTTCTTCAAAGTAAATTCTAATGCACCACTTTAAAGAGCATTTCAAAGATGGACTTGATTGGCTACTACAACAATGTTTTCAATGAAAACAAACTGAGAACACCCATCATTACACTACTATCTACTAGCCACTTAAGGCTCTTTAATTGTTCTTGTTCCACTTAACGCATAGGATTAGGTGTAGTACGTTGTCACCCAAGATTGAAGCTACTTTCTGATGATTTCACAACCTTTAATATAGCCTTCTGATAAATGTGCTTGCAAGAACTTGACCATGAGCTCTCCTTTGTGGTATGTGTCTCATAGCAAGAACTCTCTTAAGGGTGACTCAAATTAGGAAAGTACACTTGAGTATTTCTCTTCACCCAAGATCGCATGAAGTGCAAGGGGAGTGGATACATACTACAAGTGTATACAAGAAAGTACACTTGAGTGTTTCTCTTCACCCAAGATCACACGAATCACAAGGGGAGTGGATACACACTAAAAGTGTATACAAGCAAAGCAAGGACATAAAACACTCATTCATTTTAACCCAATATAGAAAAATGACTTCATTTTAAGCACCAATGGAAGTGTTTGTTTGTTTTGTCCAATTTTAACCAATAGTGCAAAATGAGGTTGTTTGGGTTCAATTTTAACCAGCTTTGAAAGTATATTTTAAGCATAATGGAAGATTAGTGGTCCTAAAACATAAAGTAAAATAGCATATGAGGGGTTATACCATCCCCTAAGTTTCAAAATACTCTTACAATAAATAGAACTAACAAAAAACAAAAAACAAAATTTTCAATTTTTTTTTGTTTTTTCTATGTTCTAGTAAATTGCATTTTTGAAGGCCTTCAGAGCAAAATTTGGGGTTGAAACTTGCGTTGGTCCATAAAAATTGACTATTGAAGGCACTATTTTTTAGGAATTGAATTAGTACTCTTGGAGACCTTTCCAACAGTGCAAATAGATTCAAATTTTGAGCACCGAAAGTTATGACCCCAACAAGTTGGGGTAAATAATTTCCTAGTTTTTCCCAAATTTGCAAAATCAGTTAGCGTAAAAAAAAAAACCAAATGCTAGTAGAAGATCAAAGAGTATGTGAAATTGAAAATTTAAAGAACATGTGAAAATTAACTCTCTATTTTCTTTACCAGTAAAAAGCATCACTAAAATCAATTATGTCACTGAAATTGACAAATGTGTCACTGAAACTGAAGTGTGCCACTCTGGTGAAGTTTGAAGGAATTAATCTGCAACAAAATAGTGATGTCAATTGCGTCGCTATATTTAAAATGATGATATCAGCCAAAAAGTTAAGTGTGTCACTATATTTAATATGAGTCACTATATTTCTATCAAAGGCATCGCTTTATGGAAACGCACTTCAGTGGCATCACTGCAACCATCAAAAGTGTCATTGTTTCTCCAAAACCTACAACTCATGGAAACTTAAAAAAAATTCATCAAACAAATTTAGTAAATCCCTCCTTCTAGTGCCAAAATGTGATTGTAATCATAGTATAGGTTAAATACACCAGATCCATATGAATTTAAGCATTATTTAACCCTCTAAGCTACAATCCCAATTAGATTTTCAAAAGCTTCAAAAACTAAGAAACCATTAAACTAAACATGTGTTGGCATTGAGCTTTGTTGATTGGCATTATATTTTCATTGATGTCAACTCATGGTATACAAAGGTTTGTATGCAGCTACAGGAACAAGCATCGCTATAGGAACCTCATAGCTTGTAGACATAGTATTGTGCAGTTCACGCAAAAAAATGATGATTGCAAAGTGATAGGAGCTTTAGAGCAACCAAACTTTAACAACTCACATCAAAGTCAAAATTCAATAGTGGTTATTTAAAATTGCAGAAAAGATACCTTGACAAACACGTGGCAAAGCTTTTTTCGAAGGATGATGACTTTGGGATTATGTGGAATCTTTGGTTGAATGTTTCTTTTTCTTTTGTTTGCTAGGGTTTCTATATGTGCAAAATTCTATTTTGCACGGCTACAGAAGATTAGATTTTTCTCTGTCATTACTCAGATGATTGACAACAAATAGATAATGTGCAATAGATTTATCCCTAAGTCAAAGTTGTTGTTTGTCATTTTCTTCAGTTTAAGGTATGGTGGATTTAACCCTAAGTCGACACCTCATATAGCAAGGCAGATTAAGCATGGAAAACAATCATTTTTTTTATTCTTTCTCTTTGGTGGTCAAGGAAATCAGATTTTTTATGCAAGGTAGCTATATCAGTTTTTTTTTCGCTTTTAAAAAAAGGATTATTTCCTTGTTTTTAAGCTATATTGGAATGATTCAAACAAAATTTTCTTTTATTCCTTGCTTGGTGGAAAAGCTTCTATAGTAGTGATTGAATGCAAATATTTTCTAATCTTTTTATCTATATTTCATACCTCTTGCAGAGGCTGTCAAAGAAGATGGTGATGCCCTAGATTAGGGTTCTATTTATTACTAGTTTGATATCAGATTTGTCTAGGAAAATCAAACCTCCGATGCATATCAAATTTTATTCAGTGAAGTTTTTGTAGCAGCACAAGATGAAAATTTTTTAAAATATTTTTATGTTACCTCTTACAGAGTTTGGTGTTGCCCTAGATAAGGTTTTCCATTTATTATAGATTTGATATCAGATTGTAAGCAGTTGTTCAACTAGGAAAATCGAGGCAAAATAAATTTGATATTTCTTTTTGTTTGAAATAAGAAAAATCTTTTTAAAAATTCATGGCAACCAACTTAAAAAGAAGTTGCATTGAATCCTTTAGCTACTCAAGAAGAGAATTAAATATTTACAGATGGAATAACAAAAGGAGAAGAAGATTTAATTTTTTTAATGTTCTATAGATTGCTACAGGAATATCATATTGTTACTGACAGAGTGTTGTAGAATTATTTTGTTTGAAGTTTAGGGCTTTGAAATATCTTTGATCTTACTAATGTAATATAAAGAAAATGAATCTATTTTTCATTGTGTGTTCATCTCTAGTGTAGTGAAAGAGAGTGGGTATGAGTGGAAAGATGAGAGGCAAAAAGAGATTAGATGAATCTATAAAAATAGAGTATGCATATTTTATGAGTGTAGAATGTTTTCATTTGTTGCAGAAGTGTGTGAAGGCATATGTTAGTTTTATAGAGACTTATAGTGCAGATACAAATTATAGAGTCTTGCAAAGTAATTGCAATAACACTTGCAAGAGTTAGTGGGTGATAAATGACTGGAAGCTGTTTGAGGACAACAAGCTAACATAAGTGTAAAAAACTATTTGGGTTACAAAATTTCATTTGTAACAAAATATTGAAAGTGTACTAAAAAATATTTCATTGTGTAATCATCTGAGTGGGTGCTCAGATTAGGGGTAGAAAATCCTTTGAGTTGGTGCTCATAAACTAGGAATTGGTGTTCCTTTGGGTTGATGCCCATAAATTGTAATAGGAAACATTTTCATTGTGAGGCTGGATTGGAGTAGTAGCCTCCAACAGTTATTCTCACCGAGGTTTTTTCCCATCTTAGATTTTCCTCATATATCTTGTTTTATGGGATGCATTTTGTGTGTTTGGTTTCAATACCTTTCCTTGCTTCTGGTTTATGCTTTTAGAACTCATTGTTATATTTCTTAGTAGTTGAAAATTATAGTCCAATGATTTATCCCCCCTCTCAATGGCCTTGTGTTCCTTCAATTGGTATCAGAGCCTTAAGGTTCCCTGTTAGAAAGCTTTCTCTAGCTTGGGTAGATTTTGATTTGTGAATACAATGTCTAAGCATTAATTCTCTTATGTGAAAGTAGTTTATGTTTTATGGCAATAACTACACCTTCTGGAGTAGAAGAATGGAAACCTACTTGTCCTCCTTAGGTTGTGATGTGTGCTTGAGTGTCAAAAATGGTTATAATATTCCTTAAAATCCTCCAACTGACCTTGATGCTAAAAAGGAATATGAGTACAATTCCAAGGTCAAGCATGCTATTCTTAGTGGGTTATCTAATACTAAGTTTGTCAAAGTTATACATTGCAAATCAGAAAAAAAACTTGGGATAAGCTACAAAATATTTATGAAGGTGATGAGAGTGTGAAGGAAGCCAAGCTACAAAATATCATAGCTCATTTTGAAGGATTGAAGATGAGGGAAGATGAGAAGATTGCACATTACTTGCTAAGATTTGATGAGATTGTTAATGTTGTAAGAGGACTTGGAGAAGAAATTGAGGATAATGTAATTCTTAAGAAAGTTCTAAGGTCGTTAACAACAAGATATGACAATAATTTTTTTGCCATAGAAGAAGCAGAGGACTTGAAGACCTTCTCCATGGATGAATTATTTGGTTGATTGTCTGCCTATGAAATGAGGAGTGTGAGTGTTGAACCTTCTAAGAGAGAAGTTTCCTTCAACTTAGTGAAGAAAGAAAACGAAGCAGCTACAAATGTTGATCAAGAAGAACCTAACAATGCTGAAGCAAACTTTGTTAAGAAGCTGAAGAAAGGATCGGGAAAGTATAAATACAAGATGCCATTTAAGTATTTTAATTGTGGCAAGATTGGAATTTTTACTGCTAAGTTTCCTTATGATAAGAAGGAAGAAAACATTGAAGAAAATAATAAGTTCAGACCCAAGAAATTGTACAAATCCAAGAAGAAAAACTTTAAGAAGAAGAGAAGTCTTCTCACTATTGAAAGTGAAACATCAGATGAGGAAAGTGATTCAGCTGAAGACTCTAGTGAAGATGAGAAAGAGGTTAATCTCTTCATGGATCAAGAAGTTCTAAATGAAAAGAAGACTTCAAAGATGAAAATAATGCTCATGCTGAAAATTAAAAAATAGTTGATAGTGATGAGGATGATGAAGATGATGTTGAGGTTAATATTGAAGGAGAGCTGATTTGTGCTCTTAGTGAATTAAACAAGTTGAAGAAAGAGCATTCCAAACTCAAGAATAGTACATTAAAAGAACATGACGAGTTAGAAAAGAATATTATCACTCTAAAGAGACAGTTGGAAGAAGCTCGAAGAATGAGTAATTTTTTGAAATCAGAAGTTGATGCAAAGCAAAAGGAATGCCAAAGGTTGGAAAAAGAGTGGTAACTCTAAGAAAAGAGTTAGAAACCTGTCTAGATGATCTAAAGTTGAGAATGAAAAATGAGTGCAACACTAATGCACTAAATGATATACTTGGTAAGCAAAAAAAGAGAAAGGATTTTAGTGGTGTTGGCTATGAACATGGTGAGAGCTCCAATATGGGTGAAAAACCCAAGAAGAAGATTATTTTCACTGCTGCAACAAATGAAAATGTTGCTACCCCAAGTGAAAATGTTGTTATTAATGTTGCCCCAAATGAAAATATTCTTGTGTCAAGAGATAGTTTTGCTGCCCCAAAGAATAACATTGTTGTCCTACATGTTAATGCTACTGCCCTAAGGGTGAGAAGATCTACTGATGTTGTGGAAACAAAAAGAAACATTTCTTGGTATAATAATTGGTATACCCATAAATTCCATGGTTACTGTTTTAGATGCAATGCTTATGGTCATAAGTTCAGTCATTGTAAAATGGTGAGAAGAGAAGCTCTGAGTTTCATAAGAAAAAAATTCTTTTGGACCCTTGAGAGATTTGGATATAGAGTGTCACCATTGCAATAATCTGGAACATAGAACTGCAGATTGTGGAAGTCTAAATTAGACCAGTAAAATCTTTAACTTTCCTATGTTTAATGAGAATATAGAATGCTACTATTGTCATAACTATGGACAGACTGAAAATTTTTGTAGAGAAAAATCTGCTAAACTTGAAAAGAATGCAGTTGTTGCTCGCAAGAACAAAGATGAACAAACAGTAGTAGAAAAGAAGAAAGAAATCAAGCAAGAATTGAAAGAGGTGAGTAAATACAAATTTCAAACAAGCATGATAGAACAAACAACATTACACACAAAAAAGAAAAATTTATGGGTGATAGATAGTGGCTGCTCCAACCAGATGATTGGTGACAGCAACAAATTCAAATAGTTAAAAGATTGGAATGGTGGTTCAGTTAAGCTTGGGAATAACTCCTCAATAAAGATAAAAGGTAAAAGAACCCTAAGAATTGATGTAAAACTACTCACAAAGGATTTATACTATGTGGAAGGGCTGAAACACAACTTACTTAGTGTAAGTCAAATGTGTGACAACGGTTATAAGTTTTCATTTGATTCCAAAGGATGTGACATCATAAAAGAGAATAATGGAAGATTAGTTGTTGAAGGTAAAAGAAAATATGGAAATGTCTACAACTTGAGAGAATGGCATGAAGCACAATGTATGTTTGGATAAATGGATGAGAGTTGGTTATGGCATAGAAGGTTAGGACACATAAATTTTGACAATCTTGTCAAGGTAAGCTCAAAAGGTTATGTGAGACATATGCCAAAGCTAACTAAACCAACAAACATTATTTGTGATGAATGAAAAAAAGGGAAGAAAACCAAATTTAGTTTCCAGACTAAAGAGTACTTGACCACAAGGCCACTTGAGTTAGTACATATAGATTTATGTGGTCCTACAAGGACAAGATCTTTAAATGGTGAGATATACTTTATGTTGTTGATTGATGACTACTCAAGGATGACTTGGGTAACTTTCCTATAGGATAAGTCACAAGCATTTGAAAGATTCAAGGTATTCAAAAAAATGGTTGAGAAACAAAGTGGCTTCAAGTCAAAAATTTTAAGATCAGACCATGGTGGAGAATTTACATCAAAACAGTTTTAAGATTATTGTGAACAACATGGGATTAGAAGATAATATTCTCCTACCCAAACACCTCAACAAAATAGAGTTGTTGAGAGGAAGAATAGGAGTGTGAAATAAATGGAAATAACTATGCTTAATGAGTCAAACCTACTAGATTTTTATTGGAAAAAATTTGTTCATACAACAATATACACACTAAATAGAGCCTAGCTAAGAGTGCACAAAAAAAGGACACCTTATGAGCTATGGCATGGTAAGAAACCCTCTCTCAAATATTTCAATTATTTTGGAAGTAAGTGTTTCATTAAGAAATATGATGATGGGCTTGGTTGTTTTGATGCAAGATATGATGATGGGATATTCTTAGGATACTCAACTCAAAGTAAGGCTTATAAGTGTTTCAACAAATGCCTCAAGAAAGTAGTTGAGTGTGTACATGTGAGAATAGATGAAGATTTACAATAGTGAAGGAAAAAATTAGAAAATCAGATTGAAGAACATCATGACGAAGGTGAAGAGAAATCATAAAATGAAGAAGATGTAGTTGGAAGAACTCCAAATAAACCCCCCAACAAGTATGTTCAGAAGTACCACCCTGAAAATCAGATTATAGGAAGTAAAGACCTTGGTGTGCAAACTAGAAGAAGACATGTTGGAAATGATGATCAAGTCAACTTGTGTCTTCTAATTGCAATAGAACCAAGGAGTTATAGTGAGACCAACAAGAGTGAAGATTGGTCAAAGGCTATGAAAGAGGAGCTACAACAGATTGAAAGAAACAAAACATGGGATTTAGTTCCAAGGCCAGCTGATAAGAACATTATTGGCACAAAATGGGTCTACAGAAATAAAGTGAATGAAGAAGGTAAGGTGATTAGAAATAAAGCTGTACTAGTATGCAAGGGATACTCACAAATTGAGGGCACAGATTTTAAGGAAATGTTTGCTTTTGTTGCAAGACTAGAGGCTATCAGAATGTTCTTAGCATTCTTAGCACATAAGAACTACAAAGTTTATCAAATGGATGTTAAGTCCACATTCTTGAATGGTAACCTTGAGGAAGAAGTCTGCATGGAGAAACCTAAACGATTTGAGTCACTTGAAAAGGGAGATTATGTATGCATATTGAGAAAAGCACTATATGGGTTAAAGCAAGCACCTAGATCATGGTACTCTAGATTGGTCAACTATTTATATTAGCAAGGATTCAGGAAAGGATGTGTTGACAACAATATCTACACCAAAGTAGAAGGTAATCATATGATTATTATTGTTGTTTATGTAGATGATATCATCTTTGTTGGAAGTCACGATAACTTATGCAAGAAGTTTGTTGATCAAATGCAACAATAATTCAAAATTTCAATGATAGGTGAGTTATCCTACTTCCTTGGTTTGCAAATTTCACAATTAGAAAAATGAATTTTTATTTCACAAACCAAGTATGCTAAAAACATGTTGAAGAGGTTTCAAATGGATGATTGTAAGCCTGTTAGTACACCTATGGTCACTGGCTACAAGTTGTCTAGGAATGATGATTCACCTAATATTGATCAAACCATGTTTATATCCATGATTGGAAGTTTATTGTGCCTTACTGCCTCTAGACCAGATATTGTACAAGTTGTATGTATGGTAGCTAGATTTTAGTCTTCTCCAAAACAATCTCATTTGAATTTTGTAAGAAGAATTTTAAGATATTTGCAAGTTAGTTTGACCTATGGTTTATGGTATGCTAAACATGATGACTTCACATTGCAAGCTTACATAGATGTATATTGGGTTGGGTGCATAGATGAAAAGAAGAGCACAAGTGGAGGTGATTTCTTCCTTGGTGGTAGATTGTTCTCTTGGCACAGTAAAAAGCAAGAATCTATTTCATTGTCTACTACTGAAGAAGAATACATAGCTGTTGCCTCATGTTGCTCTCAAGTTCTCTAGATGAAACAAAATCTAAAATATATTCAGGTAGAATACTCAGAACCTATTTCCATTATGTGTGATAATTCTAGTGCAATCAATATCTCTAAGAATCCATTCATGCACTTAAGAACCAAGCACATAGCTATTAAGCATCATTTCTTGAGAGAAAAAGTGAGTGAAAAGGAAGTTCAACTTGAATATGTGAACACTGGTGAGAAAATAGTTGATATCCTTACCAAAACATTGCCCAAAGAGGCATTTGAGTATTTGAGAATGAGGTTGGGAGTTGTATCTCCCTCTTCTAGCACTTAGTTAGACCAAGCAATTTATGATTCAGGGGGAGTTTATCATACTACATATTACATCCCTAAGTTTGTTCTACTCCAAGGGGGTAGAAGTATCAAGTTTGAAGTTCAAGGAGAAATGGTTTTTGCTCATGCCATACACTTTTTGTTTCTTATTTCTTCTCCTTGCTTCCTGTCAAGTTTACAGTATCATGATTATTGCTACTCCTTACATGTTTATTGTTTCTCCTTACATGTTATTGTTGTCCTTCGTACTGGCACTACATTTATTTTTTATTAGTGCAGATTTAAATCTTCTTATGTTCATTCCAAGAGGAGATAATTTGACAGTAGTCATGTTGCAGTCATGTCTATTCAATTTTCATATTGCTACAGGTGCACCATTATAACAGCATGGTGGTATTCAATATGGAAGTTGTCTTTATGCAACCCTTTTCCATTGTTGTCAAAGGGGGAGAGATTATCTATTGAGGGGGAGAAGATCAATTGGTTGACATCAATGCTAAAGGGGGAGATTGTTGGCATTGATTTTTGTTGATTGGCAGTAGATTTCCATTGATGTCAACTCATGGTATACAAAGGTTTTTATACAGATATAGGAACAAGCATCGCTACAAGAACCTTATAGTTTGCAACCATAGTATTGTGCAGTTCATGCGACAAGAAGATGACTCCAAAGCAACAAGAGCTTCACAGCAACCAAACTTTAACAACTCACATCAAATTCAAAAGTCAACAGTGGTTATTTAAAATTGTAGAAAAGACACCTTGGAAAACATGTGGCAAAGTATTTTTGGAAGGATAATGACTTTGGGATTATGTGGAAGCTTTGGCCGAATGTTTCATTTTTCTATTTGCTAGGGTTTCTATACATGTAGAATTATTTTTTGTGCGGATATAGAAGATTATATTTTTCTCTGTCATTGCTCAGATGATTGACAACAAACAAATAATGTGCAGAAGATCTATTCCTAAGTCTTAGTTGTTGTTTGTCATTTTCTTCAGCTTAAGGTATGGTAGATTTAACTCTAATTCGACACCTCATATAGAAAGGTGGATTAAGCATGTCAAACAATCAGTATTTTTAATCTTTCTCTTTGGTGGTCAAGGAAATCAGATTTTTTATGCAGTGTGGTTATATCAGATTTTTTTTTTGCTTTAAAAAAAAAAGGCTTCTTTCCTTGTTTTTAAGTTGCATTGGAATGATTCAAACAAAATATTCCTTTATTCCTTGCTTGGGGGAAAATCTTCTATAGCAGTGATTGAATGCAAATATTTTCTAATCTTTTTATCTAGATTTCATACCACTTGTAGAGGCTATCAAAGAAGGTGGTGATGCCCCAGATTAGGTTTCTATTTATTACTAATTTGATATCAGATTTGTTTGGACAAAGAAAACCGTCGATGCATATCAGATTTTATTCAGTGAAGTTTCTGTAGCAGCACAAGATGAAACATTTTTCAAATATTTTTATGTTACTTCTTGTCGAGTTTGATCTTTCCCTAGATAAGGTTTTCCATTTATTATAGATTTGATATCATATTGTAAGCAGCTATTCAACTGGGAAAATCGAGGAAAAGAAATCTGATATTTCTTTTTGTTTAAAATAAGAAAAGGCTTTTTAAAATTCATGGAAACCAGTTTAAAAAGAAGTTGTTGCATCAAATCCTTCAGCTACTCAAGAAGAGCATTAAATATATATAGATGGAATAACAGAAGGAGAAGAAGATTTAAGTTTTTTTTAATATTCTATATATTGCTATAGAAATATCATATTGTTACTAACAAAGTGTTGTAGAATTATTTTGTTTGAAGTTTAGGGCTTCAAAATATCTTCGATCTTATTGATGTAATATAAAGCAAATGAATCTATTTTTCATTAAGTGTGTTGATCTCCAATATAGTGAAAGAAAGTGGGTACGAGTGGAGAGCAGAGAGGTGAATAGAGATTAGATGACTCCATAAAGATAGAGTATGAATATTTTCTAAGTGTAGAATGTTTTCATTTGCTGCAGAAGTGTGTGAAGGCATATGTTAGTTTTGTAGAGACTTGTAGTGTAGATATAGATTATAGAGTCTTGCAAAGTAAGTGAAAGAACACATGCAAGAGTTAGTGGGTGATAAATGACTAGAAGCTACTTGAGGACAAGTTAACATAAGTGCAAAAACTATTTGGGTTACAAAATTTCATTTGCAACAAAATACTGAAAGTGTATTCAGAAATCTTCCATTGTGTAATCATTTGAGTGGGTGCTTAGATTAGGGGTAGACAATCCTTTGAGTTGGTGCTCATAAACTAGGAGTTGGTGTTCCTTTGGGTTGGTGTGCATAAATTTTAATATGAAACATTTTCATTGTGAGGCTGGATTGGAGCAATAGCCTCCAACAACTATTCTCACCAAGGTTTTTTCCCATCTTGGGTTTTTCCTCATATATCTTATGTTGTGGGATGAATTTTGTGTGTTTGGTTTCAATACCTTTCCTTTCTTCTGGTTTATTCTTTTAGAGTTCATTGTTATATTTCTTAGTAGTTGAAAATTGTAGTCCACTGATTCACCCCCCCCTCTCTCAGTGGCCTTTGTGTTCCTTCAACATGAAAGCTTAAAAGAAACCTAATCTAGAAATCCAAACCTTATCCCATTGGGGGAGTGGTGTCTTATTGGTGTGGAATAATGACCCTTTCCAAATCCATTAGATAATATGAGTATTTAACTAAACTCCATTGTTGAAAACTAAGCTAAAATTGATAAAACGATGGTATGGGTGGATGAAACAGATGAAAAATCTTGATAATGGTGGAAGTATGAATAGAGATAGTATTCAAATGAGCAACATATATTTTCTTTGATGGAAGTGGATCCATTTCTATCCAAATGGTGAGGTATTTATAGGAGAGAAAATGAAGAATCAATGGTCAAGATGAAAAGGATCAATCAATGGTCAAGATGGAATCAAGGGTGAAGACATGGATCAAGGATTCTCATTAATGGAAGAGAATAAAATATCACATGGATCAAAGAAAGCATCAAGGACTCACAATTATTTAAACAAACACATTCGTAACAACTTTGAAAGTTTGTTAGAAATTTTGTTAGGAAAGAATATTCTATTTTTGGAGCCAAATAGAAAAATATTCCTTTGGAATGTTCCCTATGCAAGTGGATGGGTGAGGAAAATTAGTAATTTGCTAATTAAAACTAAGTTTTAATTGCGCAAGTTGAGGGGAAAAGACTTCTCATTAAATAATTAGTTTATTTAATGAAAAGTGGATGGAAATGACATTTAATTAAATGATTTAGATTATTTAATTAAATGAGAGGAGATAAGGGGGGTTTAAATTAAATAATTTACATTATTCAATTAAACTAGATGAAATATTAGTGTGGGAGGTTAGGAATTGACCTAATTAGATTAATTAGATTAATAGATGAAAATGATGCATTTAATTAAATTAATAGACTTATTTAATCAAACAAGCGAAAAGAGGATGAATTTTAGGATGAAATGATGTTAGTGTATTGGATTCAAGTGTGTAATATCATTCAAGACAATTTTAAGTGTCTATAGGATATATCAATATTTACATAATATTTATCCCAAAATTAATGCTAGGAGTCAAAGGTTGAGACACCTTAATCCCAACAAACACCCCTAAATCCTACCCTAAGAAAGAAAACACATAAATTAAGAGATCCAACATTTTTTTACAAGGCTTAACAAGAGGTTACAAGAGTTCCCTAAACAACACCCCACTTAAGGATATCAAAAATTTATTTTTCATCTAAACTTTATGGTCTCGATAACTAGATCAATTGGTAAACCTTGTTTATTTTTGGTTGAAACACAAATTTTTCATATTACTAACATTATTTGGTGTAGGAATATTTTCAAACACTATCTTTTTATCACTAGATTAGTTGCATGTTTGATTTATTAAGGGATAATTGAATTTTTTCGTCCTGCTTGTGTAGGTTAGTTGGTGGTATTCTCTCTTCTTATGCCTTGTGTGAGCTTGCAGATCAAAAAAACCTTCTAATTTACTTCTTTGTTATGTTAACCCAAGGTTGAGCTATCCCCTTGCACTTCATTCAATCCTGGGGATCAAAATCACTAGCAACAATATTTCCCTTTAGAAGGCCTACATGGGGATTTCATCACCCCAAGGGACAAGCTCAACCATATTTTATGGTGTGATATATAAAGGTGGGAGAGTGAAATTTCGCCATCTTCATGTTTGGCTAAGCCCTGAGATCCTCAATCTGTTGAGACTTAGAGGTGAAGATATTAGGAGAGACCCTCCTAGGCTCAAGAATTTATAGATGAGCCCTCAACTCATAGATTCCCTAGTATCCTTGTATTTAGAAATATTAAGATCTTCTATCATCTTTCTAGTATGGTGAAAGGTTTAGTATCAAGCCTGAAGTTACCCAACATGTACCTCCTTTAGTGGAGATATAAACTCTTTGGGAAAGGTATAAAAATCCTCCAAAAAATTGAAAAGATGAGACAATTATGTGTCACTAGATCCCTACCCATTGACTCTTTGAGTTATTTTATGGCTGGAAATACACTTGGGGAATACTCCCACTTGAATAATTCTAGGGATCTTAATGTGATTGTCATGTATTCTTGTGTAAAACCATTAAAATCCATTCAAACTACACACCTTGACAAGTCATCAACCATCTTGTTTGTTGTTTGATCTCTTACAAAAAATAAGCTATTGAAAGATTATCCATTATAGAAAGTTATGCTTTCGACACACATAGATTCACTTTTGACTTGTAAATATGTGCATTTAACTAGCATAACATGACCCTTGATCTATTTTCTTGCATATTTTCCTAACAAAAATTTACTTCTAAGTCATGTTCTTATGATTCTAAGCTATATTCTTGCACTTCTAATCAATTATTTGGAAATTTTTGATCTATCATTTTGCACATCTATCTGACAAAATTGTGTTGATGAAATATTTTATAGCACTTATGAGATATACTACTATGATTCTAAACTTTTTACCTATGCTTCTTATCTAACTCCATTTATGTCCAATAAATTGATGCAGAAGGGCCATGCATTCAAATCAATGAACCAATAGACCCCTTATCAAGAAAATTATTGAATTAAGTGTGTTAGGTTTAATTTTTTCAACAAGGGAATCATAATTTCTTGAATGGTGCTACCACTGTATGTGTAGTTAAGGATTCTAAGTGTCCTAGTGATTGTGTATAAAATACTTAAGTAAAATCAAACTTAACCAAAAACCAGACCCTACCTAACAAACCTTAACAACGTAACAATTGTTATAGGTAGATATTCCTATCAAGATAGTAATTGAACAATTCAACTATGATGTAACTATTTATTGATGTAATTGTTATCAAATAACTATTGATAATCTAATGATTTCTATTTATCAAATTTAACAAAATCAAAGAGCATGACTATTAACAATCTATTCTAACAAATAATTATCAAATAATAAAACCTATGAGGAGTACTAAAATTACCTCAAGTGGTGCTTGCTTGAGTAGCTATAATATCACAATATCTTAATGAAATATCAACTCAAAAATCCATCTAATTGACTAAATATATTTTCCTTATTTCATTTTTAAATGGTAACTCAACTGATAACAAAATTGTTGATAATAAGAGTGTTGATATAAAAATCTACTAGATCTTTGAATCATACAAAATCTGAATAGTTTGATTATTTTTGATTCTAAATAGCTTATTAACAAATTTCAACTCATCCAAAAACATAGGGAAAGGACTTATTCTTATCCTAAGAAAAATTCAAATAGGAAACTTAATCATGCTGAGGTGCGAGTATCATAATCATGTTATAAATTTTCATCATAAAAAAGGTAGTTATAAATAAGAACATGCAAGATAGGGCATAATGCATATTTATGAACCGTAGTCTACTATTGTCATAAATTTATTCTTATATTCATGGTTATCTTTATTACTATAAATAACATTAGTGAAAAAGAGAATGATTTATATATAAACCATTTCCGCAATAGTCAACCACTACCTCCTTCAACTGTGGATGGCTACACCTTTTGTTGTAGGTGAATATTCATTTGGCTACGGATTGACAAAAAAACTTTGTTGTAGGTGGTTAGTCCTTTGTTGCAAGGGGTTTTTTTTTTCTCAAAATCATCTCTATATCATAAATTACCATAATTAGCATAAAACACTATCACATTTTTATAAACATTTATAAATACACAACCATTCAACAATATAATATATACCATCCTCAATGCTTTAATACTTAGGATAAATAAAAAAATATGGATAATGTCTTAGAAATGTTAGGAATCTCATGAGAAATATGAAACTTAAAATGGGAAAATGAGAGTAATTTCTCAATTCACCACCCCCAACTAAGGATCTTTCTTTTCTATAAGCAACACAAGGCCTTAGGTTATATTGTAGTGTATTAATTTTTTAATCCACTCGATCAGTAACTCCCTCCTCTCTTTTTCTCAACTAATTGCTCTCATTTACTCTATTCTACTACCCCTTCTGAATCCTCTCTTCCTGACCAATGTATAATTGGATACAAGAGAAGAGGAGGATGAAATACTAGGGGAATCCATGTAATCTTATGCTCAAAGGATTTTTTTCAACATACCACTGTGCCCGAGTGACTGATGCTAAGAAGTTGAAAATAGAATGAAATTATTTCCTTTTTAATTCTTATGTCAACTATTTCCATCTATTCTATAAAAATTTAGTTTCTCCCCACCTATTATAGTAGATAATTCTTTTAATATTTTATAATATTTAACTCTACATTCCATAATCTTTCCTCACCCCTGTTTGTTCTATCAATTCAATCCATTTCACCACAACTTGGTTAGGGTCCTCTGCTTTTGCTCTAATTTTAAGGGGAAGTTATTTCTCCCTTTCATAATACTACTAATGTAGGAGGACTCTATGATGTTCATTTTGTATGAATTATGCTAGCACCTTCAATTGAACAACTCCCATAAATATTAATAGTCTCTAAGTGGTTTCATATGGTATGGTCAAATCATGTAAATAAAATTCACATAATTGGTTTTTTATTTCTAGAGTGGCTATTTGATAAGCTATTAGACAAAAATTTGGTGTAGAAAAGGAAACAAGGAGGTCATTGTATAATTGGATAAATTTAAAATTCAAATATTTTTCTTGCAAAAATAGGACATAAACCCTAGTAGGTGGTTTATATCTCATAAGATGCATAGTCATTTGAACAACTATTTGATCATAATTGAGAGCCGATATTTTAATTTTTTTGTTCTTATCCTTAATTTTTTCATGCTTCTTTATTATTTCTCTTTTCTCATTATTCCAATCATATATTCATAGATCAATTTCTTCCATTTTATCCCATGATTTTAATCCAAGGGTGATCATTGTTGGTTGTAGATTAGGCTAACATAGAGCTCTAGTAATCAAGATCTAAAATTTTATTATTTATTTCAATGATATCCATTTGAGCCAATTTATCCAATCATGACCCTTTTTATTGATAAGCTTGAAGTTGACTCTCTAACTCCTTAACTTTATTACCCAACCTTGTTTCCTTCTACTAGTATCCCCTTAATTGTTGTTCTAATTCTTTAATTTTCTTATGAGCTTCTTGCAACTCATTAGCTTTCTCTTTATCCTCTAGAAACAATTCTTTTACACCCTCCAAAAATAATTCTTCTTCAAAATCAATAGAGGAAGTAAGTTCTCTTTATCTCTTGGATTGTTGGGAGGTTTAGCCTTCTTCCTTGTAAAAATGCCTTCTTCCTTTGATTCTAAATTCATGTCTAAGCACATGAAGTACATACCTTTTTTATTATTCTTTATAATCAAATAAATCCTCTCTTTTTGAATTCATCTAGTCTTTCTTCATGCAACACATTTTCCCATAAGGTAGTGTCAATGTTATTTTGGTTGTGTTCCCTTTTTGTTTATTTATAGCTATGGAGGAAGAAGTTGTACACCTTTTATTGTAGATTTTAGCCATGGACGACCTTCATTAGAGATAGGGGTCTCAAATACTAGGGATGCTATGGATTGAGCCTTAGACATTGTGAGTTGATTTTCCTACATATCTAGTTGTTCATTGTGGCTAAGGGTAGGTGAGGCAATTTTTATGGAAGAGGTTGTATGCTCTTCCTTCTCTTCCTCTAGTTTCTCATTTTCCTCTTGTGCCCTATTCTCTTTAGTTGGCATGGGCCTCAAGGGTCTATCATTTATATTATTACATTCTAATAAATTTTCCCAAGAAACATCTATAAACTGGGCATTGAAACTTCTCTTCATCAACAAAATAATTAAACGATGGTGGGATAAAGTTGATTGATTCCCTTTTCTTCCATATTCAGTATAATATTTTTTTAACATATTGAGAAAATAATTTGGAAAATTTACAAGCCTATTATGGAAGAGATGGATCAATAATTAAAAATTTATTACATGTACAACAATGATTGTCTATCATTAGAAGTTAAATACTTAATAATATGCATAGCTACAAAGACCCATAACCAAGGTAAGAAGAACCATTTAGTACCTTGGGTTAAGGAGTCCAATACTTCTAGTTGCACAAATTTGACATGAGTTGTGATGGAAACAACTCTATCTAGAAATTATTTGTAATGCCTCACCACGAAACCCTAGAGGACAACACAAAACATGACAAAATAATGAAACAATTTTTTTAAAAATAGGAAATAACAAAGATTGTATAGATTAACATAACATATAAACTAGGCTAAGTCCTCTAAGGTTCCATGAAAGCATTACGAACATATCTATTAATCAAAATATAGACATTAATCATGATATAACTAACAATCATAAATCCTTCTAATCCATCGCATTGAATGAATAAACAACATTCATTACCATAACGTTTCATCAGATAAGGAACCATCAAATATCATTTATAAAGAACTAGCATGTACAAATACCAATTCCCTTTCATGAGGGTACATCATAGCATTGTTACAAGCTTACATCAATGCTTCCCTGAATACAATGGGAAGAATACATCAAAATCACATTACATGATGCAAATGATATACAGGTTCAATACACAACATGAGAAATCATCTCCTCGAACTGATACAAGATCCATAATCTTCTACATAGGTACATCCTCCATGTACACAAACAACAACAAGGGAAACCCAATGGAGGAAAAAGCACAATCCACCCGACCATGTGGATCCCTAAGGTCCACCCCCTATGCTAGGAGATAACAATAAGGTACCACTACAAGAAAATAGTCAAGAAGACAAAAGGCTAACATAGCAAGGACTAACATGACTCCAGCACAACACAACCACAACATGAACATCACATAAATACATACATCACTTCTAGAGGCACATAAACAACAGAAGGGGAACACATTACTAGGGAATGCTAGATTACAATAGGGAGGAGTGTCATCGCATGGTCTTGACATGGGTTACCCTGACAATCTCTCACTAGACACTGGCCCCCATCTATGGTTATCCTGACAATCTCCCACTAGACGTCAGCCCCATAGGATGACACATGTAGAACCAACCTTCCTTTCATGAGGACAAGGAAGATGATCTTGCCAACTAGGCCTTCTCAACCCATCCTTAGCATGAACGAGCACTATAGGCATGGGTGAGGCATCTAATTATCTTAATTAGTGTGAAAACTACCCAACCCCCTAATTCATTAATTAGGTTATCACTAAGTTAAAAACCTTCCAATGGGTTACCTTGATAGTCTCTCACTAGACATCATCCCCCATTGAGATCCACTCCCCCTACTAGCAACTAGAAGACCCAAAACATCAAATAGGGTAAAGCTATCTTGCACAAATTACAACACCACATGCACACACACATAGAGTGATGCATGAACCCTCTCTCTCACAAATCCAACCATAATAATGAATAAGTAGTGCAAGGCCAAGGACCGTCATGAATGCATTTGAAGTATATTATCAACCATTTTCAAAATGGCATAATCCCGAAACCAATAATCAAGCTATTTTCCCCAAGCCTCTAGAAGTCTCTCAATAACCATTTGACACAAAAAGCTCCCTCCATAAAATAATAAAAAAAATTAACTCAATACAAAATCAAGCACAATAATCAAAATCTTCTCAATTTCCAATGAACAACATAGTATTCAATTCAAGCAATCAAACCATACAATACAATCACGATGACTCCTTAATCAAAAAAATATTCACTTTTCAAGGTACTCATTAACTCAACCACCTAGTTCACTTAACGGCCATTTTCCAAAATAATCCATATATATCTGGAATAACAACTATTCTAATTATTAAGTTAAATAGTGTTTTTTAACAAACCCACAATTAAACAGTTATGAAATAATCAACAACAAGGATAAACTAATACATTTACTTCAACCAATCCTTCAATTATCTAACTATAAGCAATCAATCTAGCCAACTCAATTAATCATATGTTGGGCTATCAGGTTAACTATTTCAACAAGAAAACCTATTGATTTTGAAAGATAATTCAAATGTTATTTAATTATTACAACCCAACATTATTGTTACAACTAACAAGAGACCAATGCATGTTGTAAACAAACACATTTACTTCTACAAGTTCTATTTCCAGCCCTATAATAACTTGACCAGGCCTCCTAGCATCAAGCACTTTAACCAATTTCCTCTAAAGATGATGGCATTCACTAGGTTTCTTTCAAATCATGAACTATGACTGTCAACCTTAATCCTTGCAACCTTATTATTGAGATCAAGATTATTAAATATGATTTAAATATGATTTCATCAAAATTTTCTAATCATTATCAAGAACTAACAAGTTCATATCTATACAAAACTAATAGATATCAAGGGCATCTATTCAATACTAAAGAATGTCTCATTGGTATAAAGTGCATGTTGTTGAATTTCAATTCATTTACTAAAATATAAACTTTTCTGATGATTATCATATGTAAATTTGGTGTATATAAATTAACACAGTTAACTACATGCAAATAAATATCAATCATGATCACTAACTATTCAGTTCTAGTGATTATAAATTTTATAACTATTGCATAATATAACTATGATACTCCATACTAATGATGAAAGGACACAATTTTGTTTGATAGAACGTTCATAGGGCTTAGATTAAGTACCATATTTCTTTCAATTCCTTAATGATGAAGTTCCAAATGAAGAAGATTTATTGAGATATGGTGATCCTTCTTGTTGTTGAGCTTCATTTCTCGAAGCCTAGAAAGCATGATGTTGATGGAGCTCTACCTCTTGTTAAAATATTATATTGTGGTCATAAATTTGTTATAAATGACGTTATTGATATTCAGAGTGGCAGATACTAAATAAAGGAGTGGTTATTTGATCAATGTAGGCCTAGTTTTGTTAGGTTTGCTACCCTCTCAAGAAGAATGAAGTCATTGCTTTTAATTTTACTCAGAAGGGTAAAATTTGAGACTTAGACACGTACTAGAAATGTTTATTTCAAGAGAACGTTATTAAAAATCTATTGATAGATTGTGTGGAAAGGTGGTCATTCACATTACGATGATTACAGGAAATGCACCATATGGAATTGTTTGAAAATGTTGGGATATAGCTAGGCCATTGAAATGTAATCGAAGAATCTATCATAAAATGCATGGAGCAGGAGATGAAATTGTAGACCATACTATATGTTCACCATAAGCTGAATTCAAATCGACTGCAGACCAAGCACTAGCACAACAGGGGCGGTCAGACCACAAGGAAAGGATACCATATATAAATTGAATCCCTAGCTTTAATTACATACATCGAAATGCAACTCATTACAAGGCATCTAATGTAATTCATACAACATACTTTTATCAAATCCCAAGCATGCAAAGGGCAGCGACAGCTATAAAGAGGAGGCGCACAGCAAATATAGCCTATGTTTGATATATATATTGTTTAATAAATATACTTAAGATTGTAGAGTATGTTTAAACCAACTCTCACACCATTTAGGATAATAAGAAAGCATATCATAGCCATCGAATAGAAGTCAAAATACAAACAGATGCAAGGAGATGCAAGGTATCAAAGTTTTAAGGAAAACTTTATTCTTCAAATAAAAGAACCAAACAAGATTCAAAACCATCGATCACTAAACAAGATAGATTATACGTCGAATTTACATGCAAAGGATTTTTCTTCAGAAAGAAATGCAACATCCACTATCATTTGAGTATGAGACTATCAATATAGAGAGAGAGGCACAGGCGTATGACGTGGGTTACAAAATAAAATCACCATATACAATATTACAAACAAAAGCCAGAGAAATGTATAGCCATCGATTGCATAGCATATCTAAAGCATGCATTCTAGATCAAACAATAACAGTTTATATTTATGACAAACAGTTTGAGACTCTGCATGTGCTTCAAGAACAATCTTTATATCTTTTTAATTGTATTTAATGTTTATCCATTATCACTTTCCGTTTTTAATATTTTAATTCATTAATAATTACAACATTCCAAAATAGTAATATTTTATTTTATATTATCATGTTTCCTCGCATTTTAATTTATTTTATTTCATTTAATATTATTTGCACTTTTAAATTCATCACTAACCATTAATCACATATTTATATCCTTTTATTAAATACTTTTACTTAATAGTTTAATTTAATTCATCAATTAATCAAACAACATTTATCAAACATCAAGAAAGGGTGAATCATTGAGGGGCACCAAATTCTTCCCTAATTATAAGAAATCTAGAGATTTATGGAATTGTTGCTTTTGAGGCATCAACTCTCAATCATCTTACCATGGCTTCATTTTTGTACTTTCCTAGCAAAATGAAGCATCGTAGCCTCATTATACTCATTTAGTCTTAAGAAAATATTCCAACCAACCAACTTTTTAGAAGATAAGAAATAAGTCTTTATAATTTAACAATGTTGTATGGTCTTCTAATTCTCTTATGATAACTTCTCCGCCCATTATGTTACAATGTAGCTTTACTTTTGAATTCATCTTTAACTTTCTTATTGTTGTTCCTTATTTTTCTTTCCTTATTACTAGCTATTACTACTATGGTTTGTAACTTCACTATTCTTACTTCTAGTGCCTTCTACCATTTTTTAATGCTAATAAAATTAATGTTACATGCAACTTACTTGGTTTCTCTTTAATTATGAAAGGAAAAGAAAGGAAAAGGTGTAGCATGTTGGCATGTTCCAAATATTTTACACATTTTAAAATTAACGTGTAATACCCCCAATTAAAGTTATTATTTGTCATTAAAGGATGGTTTATTTAGGATGTATGGTAGGAAGATGTATAAAGCAATGTGAAATACATATAATATAAAAAAATGGTGTGTGGATGAGAGTTATGCATAGATAAATAACGATAATAATTAATGATATTAGTGAGATAAATACCTTGAGGAGATGCAATGAAATGAAAGGTGGTGTGTGGGAAGTCGTTTGAGTGCCACCAAGAATGAACCATTTGAAAAATGTAATCATAATAGTGAATGGATGTGATGGAATTGAATTTTCTATGATTGAAAATTATATAAGTGATGGCATGTGACTATAAGTACATATATACTAAACAAAGGTTACATCATGCATAGAGGTGACTTATGTTGTGATGATGCACTATATTTATGTGTTAAATGGTTAAGAATTGTTGTATGTAGTGGTAGAACAAGTTGTATGCAAAGTGGTGATGTGAAAACATAGTGACATTAGGTGGTAGAATGAATATCTGTGTGGATTTTGAACTTGTTCTATAGGTAGTGGTTATAGGCAGTATTAAATCAGGTCTTGTTTGTAGTTGCTATGGAGAAGTTGTTATAGGTTCATATAAAATAAGTTGTTGGTAAATTTGCTGCATCTATCTACAATCTTGATCTCTATTGTTTGATTTTATTGGTATAGAGAGTGTGTGATATTTTATATCTATGGGAAGAAAATAATACATGTAGAATCTTAGTAGGTGAGATGGTGGGCTCATCTATAGATGTAGCAATGGATGAGTTGGAAATTTCTTTAGGTGATACAATGTATAATGAATCTAGTGGAGGTGATGATGGTGTAAATTGTTGTTGTAGGTGTTGTAGAAATCCATCTTTATGTAATGGTTTTTTTAGAGTTTTAAGTAGTGTTCATTTACCTTTGGATAAAATTTGACTAGATTAATTGTTATTATTTATATGACTCCATTTGGAAAAAAGAATCTCATAAGGACCCAACCATATTTCCTACAATTTTTCTTTATGGTCCTTGTATCTAGAGTCATATAGCAATGCCTAGTCTCCTAAATGAAATTCCTTAGTCTTGATGTAATGGTCATTCCATTTCATTCTCTTCCTTTGTACAATTTTTGTGTCGTGGAATGCTTCCATTCTTAATTCATGAAGATCATTAATATGGTGTAGTCTATCATTTTTAGCTTTAGATATATCCATCCCTATTTGTATTAGTTTCTTTTGCTCAAATTAAATAAGGAGGATAACATTTTTACATATACTAATACATATGGTGTAAATCATGTTGTTTTTTTCCATGTTGTTCTTAATTCCTAGACTAATTTTGGTAATTTCTATGAAATTTTATTGTCTTTGTTAATATGGATTCAATTTCTCTATTTGTAATCTCAATCTAACCATTTGATTGTGGGTGGTAAGGAGTTGATTTCTTGTTTTTGATTTCACATTCCTTGACCAAATGAGCAATTATATTTGAAGTAAACTATGGCTCTTGATCAATGACTATTTCCCTGGGCACTCCATATCTCATGAATATCTCCTCATATAAAAATGTTTCTACTTTTCTATCTCTAGTAAACTATAAAGATTTAACTTCAACCATTTGGTAAAGGTAACTAGTACATACCAATATATACTCCTTATTTTTAGAAGTGGGATATATGGGCCCAATGAATTCAATGCTTCATTTGTCAAATGGTGTTATTACCAACTATGGCTATAGGGGCATTTTGTTACTTATTGTAGGCCTACCCATCCTTTGCTAGGGATAACATCTTTTTATGTATTGAAATGTATCCTTATGTAACTTTGGTCAATAATATCCATTATTTATGATATTGAGGGTTGTTATTTTGGTTGCAAAGTGCCCTCCACAAGTATCATAATGAAAATCTTTAAGAATATCATAAGTTTCCTCTTCTCATATGCACCTATCCATGAAAATTTTACGTCCTATGTAAAGTAGTTATCCAACCACCCATGAATATGGAAAGTTGCATTCAACTAGATGAAACCTCTTTCATGGTGAAAGATGCGGGGGTATCCTTCATGCAACTAGATAGTTTACAATATCTATCTATCAAGGTGTTTCACTATTAAGGTAAAGAGGTGTTCATCAAAAAAATAATTATCCACAATTGCTTCTTCTTTTTTAATATCTAGCATAGAGATAAAAAAATCCACCATATTTGTTTTACCTAGCTTATCCACAATAGTGATGTCAAATTTCTATAACAACAATAACCATCTAACAAGACATCCACTAACCGTATACACCTAAAATTGGTCTGGAGCATCTGATTAATTAAATACACATTATTTGATTAATTATTCTATTTCCTCTACTCTTTAAATAAATAGAAATATTTATTTAATATAGTTCACATTCAAATTCATCTTAATTAAATAAACAAAATTAAATACTTTGTTCGATTTAATTATCAAATCCCTATTTCATTCTATCACATCATTCTCGAATTAATTAAATAAAGACAAAACACTTTATTAATTAATTACCATATTCCTCTGATTAATTTAATAAATGACTATCCTATAGTTTGTTTTATTAAATTATTTATCTCCCTTTTCCTAATTTAAATAAATCAAAATATTTGAATTAAGCATAAAGGAATATTCCAATCTACATTTCCTCAAAAATGAATTAGATTTCCTATGTCTAATCTATGTCTAAATTTGTCACAATTAATGCTTTGAAACTTCACAGGAACTTTTGGAGATAAATTGGAGACAAATTTGGAATTTGATCTCTCAATCTTCTTCCATCAATTTTTCCTAAATTGTCTTGCCTGGTGTTTTCATGGGTAGAGACAATCTCCCTCTTTCTCTTAATCTCCTCCATCTCTCACTATTCAATCCTCTAGATTGAATCCAAGCCTCTCAAAGTTTTCCCTGTGCATTTCTATAGCCAGGAAATCTATAAATAAAGCCTCGTTGAACCAAGAAAAGGATCCAGATAATCAAGCTTTTGCACTCTTACTCTGTAGGAATCCAGGCATCAAGCATCAAGCATTCACACATAAAGCATTCAACAATCAAGCTTCACATCAATGGTTGCCTCTTGGAGCTGCATTTATCTGTTTCACATCAATATCATGCTAGTTTAATTGATTTATCATTTAGTATTATATTATCATCATCTCATTCTTCAGATAGTTATTTTAACAAGTCTTAGTTGCTTAAACAATCTGAGAGCAATTTAGATTCAATAAATCTTTGAGGATAGAGAGCAATAGGATGCTTTCAATTGATTACTTTGTTGAATTGATTCAATTTGTTTAATCCTTGATATAATGTCTTATTAAGAAGTGTATTTATGTTATTTACCTCATTCCACACTTACAATTTGGCGCCCACTGTGGGGCATTAACCCCATTTTATCAAAATTACAATTTTTTTGGAAAGTGTTATGTAGATTTACGGCATGATTTGTTTTAGCGCTTTCATTAAAAGTTTCGGCACTTCCGGTCCCTGTTCTAGCACTTTCAGAGTTTTGGCATTTCCGGTTACTATTCTAGTGCATCGGGTATTTTAGCACTTCTATGACAAACTTCAGCGCTTCGGTACACTGTTTCGGTGCTACGGTGATTTAGCTCTTCCAAGACAAATTTCAGCGCTTTCGGGTTTTAGTACCTCAGGTATCTATTCTAGCGCTTCGGTCCCATATTCCAGCGCTTTTGTAAAAAACAGTCTAGATCCAACGCTCCCACGGCCATATCTTACATTTTTTTTTTACAGTTGGAATAAAATTGATCAATCTAGGATAGTCACTTCAAAGTTTTTAAAATTGATCAATCTAGGATAGTCACTTCAAAGTTTTTAAAATTGATCGATCCTAGGATAGTCACTTTCTTGTTTTTCCTAGAGCAAATCTATCAATCCTAGGATAGTCATCACATTCTTACAGTAGAAGTTAAAAATAACATCATGATTGCAGTGAAGCAACACCTTCACTTAGATTAAGAATCTTTCTTTTTGTGCTTAAAACATAACAAATCTATATGTTGTGCTTGTAGTGATTAGGCTTATGCTCTCCCCTTAATTGGGTGACCAAAGTGCTAGATTCACTTTTCTTTTATGTCATTTACGCTTTATCAAATCCTTAAGTAGGCCTACCGTAGTGGGAAAAAGTACTCACCCTACGGGAACGACCTAAGTGGGAACAACCAAAGCTAGGTTATCCAACCCATTATCATAAAAATGCAATTTGTTGATGAAAGTCCAAATTGATGGTAGTAGGCAAGATAACCATCCCCAAAATCTTTGTTCTAAAGATTGGGAGGTCTCCTGAGGGAGTTTATCTATTTGCCACACTGAACGAAACCCTATCTACAAACCATAGAGTAGTTTCTTGCCGAGTCAGTATCCATACATTATCATACACACGGTTGAAGGGGAGGGAAGAATATTCCCCCAAGACACTCACCATATAATTACCAAGAATTATTTTCTCAAGGGATTCGATATCTACATCCGTCACTTTGAGTACACACCTGGCAATGACAAAAACATGGGCGCCCTCTAGGGGGTGACACTGCTGTTTGAGTCAACATAATTGCAAGATGTGGGTTGTGAGTATAATGATGACTTACTTGTCGTTAAGTGTGAGTCTGTTTGATTTGTGTACAAATTTTAAAACAACCCGTCAAAATCAATAAAAATCATTCGTGATTTTTGAACATACACAATCTTTTCAATTTTAAAACACTTATTCAAAAATTGTTTGTCGTGTTTTCACAAATTCATTTAAATTAGCTTTAAAGATCATCCTAAAAACATCAAGTCAAAGCAAATCAAAAAATCCATGCTATGAAAGTGGAAGTCCACCACCTTTGTCAAGAGGAAAATCAAAGTCACAAAACCCCAAAGACCTCTCGGTTATAGAAACAAATTGAGAAAACAACGTTTTTTGTATCAAAATCGCAAACTTCTTTTACAACATAGAACTTTTATCCACCGCTATCATGATTTTGCTAGGGGTCACACATTAGATTACGCAGTAGAACCAATATAATCACGAGCCTTCTTCCAGAGGAGAGCTCTCACACAATTCCACAACCGTAGTCAACGGATTCATCCTTCTTATCTTCCACAATCTCTAATACAATATGCCACAAGACCAGATCAAATTTTGTAGTAGAAGGTCTTAAAAAGTCTTGTTTTTAGCGTTCTGAAAAACCCATTTCAGTGCTTCGGCTCACTATTCTAGCGCTTTTGTGAAACAACACTTTCAGGCTCTGTTTTAGTGCTTCCAGTTGTTATTTTAGCGCTTCTGGAAAAATAACACTTCTATCCATTTTTGTAGTGCTTCTAGTTTTTGTTTCGGCGCTTCTGGGAAGTAGTGCTTTTGTTATTTTCGCCAGCGCTTTCGGGCACTATTTCGACGCTTCGGTCAAAATAGCACTTCGGTCACCTATTTTAGTGCTTCGGGTTTCTGTTCTAGTGCTTCTGGGAGATAGCACTTATGGTCTCTGTTTTAGCGCTTCTAAAACAAAGAGTTCAAAATTTTAACTAGTCTATCAATCTATCATTTTATCAACATTTTCATCAGGATCAATTTTTTTTTTCATCAGAATCACTGTCAAAGGACCAAAATCAGAAAGGTTTATTCAAATTTCCAAACTTATCAACTAAAACAAGATCTTGCAAATCACAAGTGTCAAAATCAATTACACAATCAATTACTACACTGAAGTTTCATTATCAGGATAATACATCCTTCATCACGAAACAAAGTATAGTAATTAACTTTTTAAGTATTGTCTCATCAATAAGATCGGTCATCTTATTCGAATTTGTTTAAAAAGGTTCAAATTGACACTATCCCACACATAAGATCAACATTTTAGAAGAAAGGGCAAAAATTTGTATGCCAATCTTCACTAGATCCCACAAACAGAGACTCTTAGAACAAGAGTTTGAATCATCTAAAAATACGGCAGAAGAAAATCCTTGGAACACTTTAAACCGCAACAACAAAAATGAAATAACTCAAGAGGAAATCGAAGTGGCTCAACAAGATCCCAAGTTTCACATGTTTATGGAAAAAGTTTTGGAACAAGACATGGAAAAATATCTTTTAATGTTGGCCGAATCAGGGGTGAAACTTCCAAAAGATTTTGATATAAACCATTTGAAAGATGCAACTGAAACAAATGAAACAGAAATACCGCTACCAATGCAAATAATCGATCCAGTTGTTGCTTTAACTCCACAAATGCAATTATTATAGCAACAAATACATGACATGATGAAAGGTACAACCAAAAGGTATATGATACAGGATATTTGTCCTTATCCATTTGATGCAACAGTTGGTTTGCTACCTTTTCAAAGACATTGCGAATTCCCAAAGTACAATAAGTACAATGGACGAATAGATCCTATAGATCATATACAAGAATTTAAAACAATGAGTCTTGAGTTTGCTCAAGAAGAGACTTATTTGATGAGGTTATTCCCAAGAAGTTTGGGAGGTGCATGTATGGAATGGTTCTCAAAACTACAACCTGGTATCAAAATGTTTGAGGAACTTGTTAACAAGTTTATCTCTCAATATTCATTCAACATCCAAAATGATGTTACTATCAAGGATCTCTACAACTTAAAGCAAAATAAAGGAGAAACATTCTTGTCTTTTCTCCAAAGGTGGTGACGACTATTCACTAGGTATCCTCGATCTATTCCAGAGGAAGAAAAGATGGAATTATTCATTGAGAACTTGACAGAAGAAATGAGCTATAGGCTAGAATTACAATGTCCACCCACTTTTGAAAAAGTCATAGAAACTGGTCTTAAGATTGAGGAAGCATTAGTGAAACGGGGAGTTATCAAACATTACAATGACAAATCAAATAACTACTCCAATCAACACTCAAGTAATGATAAACCAAAAATTTGGCAAAAGAATCGCAACACAAATGAAACAACAAGCGATTCACAAAATGTCAAACTAGTTTTCAACTTGACTGCATCTTCTTCAAACAATCAAAATAGTGACCAAAAAGTCCAGTCAAATACCATGCAGAACAATGAACGTGCAAAAACACTACCATATCAAAAACCATCAAATCGACTAAAGTTCACACCTTTAGGTCAATCAATGGAATCAGCGATGAAGGAACTAGTTACCAGAGGCCTTCTCATACACGGGAAGCTAGGTTCTGGGATCCAAAAGTCAAACCATCATGGTGGAATGATGTTGATTATTGCAACTATCATAATAACAAGGGTCATAAAACAAATGACTGTATGGAATTGAAACATGCAGTACAAGATTTGGTGGACAGCAACAAAGTGTATGTGGAAGGACCTCAAATAACAACGATCATTCGGCCTTCAAAGATCCACTACCAAATTATGACAAAGGTGCATCATCATCAAACAACAAAGGGAATAATGCCAATCATGTCTATAACACAACAATCCTATGTCTATCTGAAGTCAAATATGATCATATAGTTAGTAATAACATTGAAGAAAATGAAACCAACAACGTTACCTCTTTGGATTTACTCCCAAGCATGCAAAACTCTGATCATCAAATCAATGTTTTAAAAATAAGAGATAATCAAGAACATCAACCAGCAAATGCCATGATTCGGGGGCAATCAAAAGTTATGTTAAAGGGAATTGGATCCACACATGCAGTTCCACCTCCATCAAATTATGGTATTATCAATCAAATGCAAAACACCCCCCAAGAGAATCAAGAATGTCAACCAGCAAACGTCATAACTAGGGGACAAGCCAAGGTAGTATTAAAAGGAGTAGGATCTCAACGTGCGTTTACGCCTCAATCTCATTATAGTATTGTTGATCAATTACAAAATTTCCCCGCCCAAATCTCAATACTGGAACTCCTAAAGTTGTCACCATCACATAAAGAAGTTCTTGAACAAGCGTTAGTGGCCACAACCGTACCAAATAATTTGGATGTTTGTCAATTCCAAGCTATGGTGGGACATCTGACTACCCCGCATTGTCTATCATTCTCTCAATAGGATGATGTCTCATTAAACCATCAGCATAACACAACATTGCATATCGAAGTTTGTATCCATAATCATCCTGGTAAGAGAGTTCTAATAGATGGGAGAGTTTGTTTGAACATTTGCACCCACAAATTAGTCTGTGCACTAGGATATTCTGAAGATGCTATTGATGCTCGACGGAAAATGACCATCAAAGCCTATGATAAGGCAGAAAGATAGTCCAAAGGTTTGATTGTATTACCCATTCAAGTGGGGCCTGTGATGAAGCATATAGCATGTTAAGTATTAGACAGAGAATTGACATACAACATACTCTTAGGACGACCCTGGATTCATGAAATGCAGGTCGTACCTTCTACATACCATCAATGCCTAAAGTTTCAGGTAAATGGATAAGAGGTGACTATAGCTGCTGATTATAATCACCCACAACATTGTGACACATTAAGAATATCTCAAGATGCCTTTGTCCCTCACAATAGGGAAGCTTCAGGTTCATCATCATCCAAGAATGAACAAAGTCCAAGCATCACTACCAAGTGGGTACAAAAGAAAGGTAAAGAAAAGGAAACAAGTCATGATGAAACAAACAAACCAGATACACAAACTTCTCTATCACACAAATTTCAAAAGCAAGTTCAGTTGATAGATAAAGGAATGGGACAATACTCAATGGAGCAATCGCTTAACTTATCACAGTTAATGCCATCTCCTAGGAAATATGGTCAACCATCACTAATCAAACCTCCAACATCTGTACCTACCATAGTTCTTCATGGAATATTTGTAAAATATGGAACCATAGTAGAAGAAACGAACAACAAAGCAATCCTGGATTGGCTATACAAGGATGAAGAAACATCAACATCAGAGACCGATATCAAAAATGTTAGCATCAACACAGACAAGTATGGAAAAGGAAAGGCTATTCTGGAAAAGATGGGTTATGAAGGACAAGGACCATTGGGATTAAGAAAAAAGGGAATCTCAGAACCTATCACACCTCTCACTCTACACACAAAAGAAAAACCAGGACTAGGATACTCTGAAGAAGAGAAGCAAGAGCAAAAAAATACAGCTATGGAAAATATCCTTCACTTTAGAGAAGGTTCTAAAATAGACTCAAATGAATATGAGTGGGCATTACCTTGTGATCTACTTGACATTGATATTCCAGTTGATGTGATTCAAAAATATGCACCTACACGTGAGGAGGGCCAAGGCTCGGGGTCTATACCATTCATCGAGGAATCACTAAATATCGATGACTCTAGTGAGGACGAACAGAATTTGAGTGAACTAGATGATTTCAAAGAGGGTACCATCATGGATGTCAATATCCCAAATGAAAATTATGACAATCTTGCTATCCTCACCCTTACCTCCATTGACCTAAATCAGTCTGATGATACCATGCCATTGATCCATCTGGAACTTATTGATTGGGAACCCATCAAACCATTGATTGTACCAAAATTTGAAAATGATGATGCTATTGTGCATTTCCTTTGTCATACCAAACTTGATACAAGTGCTATCCATACTACTCATAACAATATGACTCAACAGGAGGGTGTCAAATCTTCTAATTGCAAAATTAACAACAGGGAAAATAGATCTAATGCTGAAAACCATTTGATGGCAACATTAGATCTAGAAAAAGTAAAAATAAAGAATGCATCCAATGGTGAAAACCTTTCTGAGGCACTAAAGGATGGAATATTTGACACTCTCCTAGAACACTATCATGAGCGATCATCAGCTCTAGTCAAACCTACACAATCAGTGGACATTGGCATAGAAGAGAAGGAAAAAGTACTACATCTAGTAGAATCAATGACTGATCAAGAGAGGCCGAAATTTATCAACTTCTTCAAAGCAAGAAGCGTCAACTTCACTTGGTCATATTATGATATGCCAGGCTTAGATCCAAATCTACTTATGCATCATTTGTCTTTGCCAAAAGGAATCAAGCCTATTAAACAAAAATTAAGAAAAATGCACCCACCATTGCATTAATGGTCAAAATAGAGCTAAAGAAATTACTGGATGCTGGATTCATATGATCTATAGATTATGCTGAATGGATATCAAATCTTGTGCCTATTTCCAAGCCAGACAATAGCATCAAAATCTGCATAGATTTCAGGGACCTCAATAAAGCATGCCCGAAGGATGATTTTCCACTTCCAAATATAGACATCATTGTGGACTTGACGGCAAGGCATGCCATGTTATCAATCATGGACGGTTTCTCTGGGTACAATCAAATAAGAATAGCTCCAGAGGATCAAGAAAAGATGGCTTTTACATGTCCATGGGGAACTTTATGCTGGAACGTCATGCCATTTGGTTTAAAAAATGCAGGAGCGACTTATCAAAGGGCAATGACTACGATGTTCCATGATATGATGCACACTCTCATGGAGGATTATGTGGATGACATCTTGGTGAAATCTGCTAGGAGGGAAGAATATTTGCATATCCTAGATAAAATCTTCACACGGATGGAGAAATTTAATGTCAGGTTAAACCCTAAGAAATGTGTCTTCAGGGTTACATCAGCAAAGCTACTAGGATACATTGTGTCAACAAAGGGAATTGAGGTGGATCCAGCAAAAGTCAAAGAAATTATGGAGATGCCACCTCCTACAAACATCAGCTAGCTCAGATCACTACAAGGATGGCTTCAATCAATCAGAAGATTCATCTCCCAACTGGAAGATAGAAGTCATCCTTTCAATCATCTATTGCATAAGCACATAGTTTTCATGTGGAATGAGAAGTGTGAAGCGACATTCAATCAGATCAAACAATATATAATGTCACCACCTATTCTCATACCACCAATAGAAGGAAGACCCCTCATATTGTATATTGCTTCAACTGGTATCTCATTGGGGGCACTCTTAGCACAAGAGGATAATACAGGAAAAGAACATGCTATCTACTACATCAGTAGAACTTTAAATGGCTATGAAATTAAATATACTTTCATAGAAAAGTCTTGCTTAGCAGTGGTGTTTGCTACTCAAAAGTTGAGACACTACATGATTGCTCATAAAATTAGGTTAATTGCAAAAATCGACCCTTTGAAGTATCTACTAAGTAAAGCTACCTTAACAGGTAGACTGGCAAAATGGGTTATGCTCCTCAGTGAATTCGACATTCAATATTTCGAGAGAAAGGCAATCAAGGGACAAGAAATTGCTGAACAACAAGTTGAAGCTCCTCTACTGGATAATCGCCCAATGACAATGGAATTCCCAGATGTAGAAATCATGACCGCAATGCCCCAATGATGGATACTATACTTTGACGGATCATATACACAATGAGGATCAGGAGCATGGATCTTGTTCGTCTCCCCCCAAGGACACACAATTCTGAAATCATACAGACTCATGTTTCAATGTACCAATAATGTGGCAGAATATGAAGCATTGATTATTGGGGTCAAGATTGCAATTCAATGGAAAATCATAGATTTACAGGTCTATGGGGACTCTCAACTGGTTATTTATCAAGTCAATGATGAATATCAAACCAAAGATGACAAATTGATGCCTTACAAGCAAGAAATAGATTATCTGAAATAATCTTTTGAAAATATCAAGTTTGATCAGATTCCAAGGGCGGAGAACAAAGCTGCTGATGCTATGGCTATGATCACTTCATTACTACAATTGTCTGAGAAGCGTATTTTTTATGAGTTTATGGTAGAACAAGTATCATGTCCTTCCTATTATCAATCAGAATCCACTACCATATGCCATCTAGAAGCCACTGAACCCTCCATATACGAAACAACCTATGCTTATCTGAAAGATGATATCCTACCTCCTGACATTTCCAGGAATCAAACACATAATTTTATTTGTCAATCTAACCGACACACTTTAATCATAGATGTCCTTTATCATCGAGGTCTTGATGGTACACTACTCCGATGTCTAAAATGCAATGAATCTGAAACGGCCTTACGAGAAGTTCACGAAGGTATTTGTAGTACTCACTCGAGTGGAATGACTTTAGCTAAGAAACTCCTTCATTTAGGTTATTATTGGCCGAGCATGGAAACAAAATTATATCAATTTGTAAAGAAATGTCACAAATGTCAAGTTCATAGCAATTTGATTCACGCACTGGCACAAGAACTGCATCCTTTTACATCAACATGGCCTTTTTGTCAATGGGGCCTAGATCTAGTAGGAAAAATACATCCATCTTCATCTAATGGACACAAGTTCATTATCATGGCTACAGCATACTTCACGAAGTGGATAGAGGCAGTCCCTCTTACTACCATCACTGGGAAATAGATCTCCTCATTCATCTTGAACTACATCATTTGTCGATATGGAATCCCTCAATCTATAATCACAAATAATGGACGACCATTCAAAAATCAAGATGTTCAAGAGTTATGTGAAAAGTTCCACATACAACATCATTTTTCAACACCATACTATCCTCAAGGGAACAGCCAAGCAAAGGCCTCAAACAAAACCATACTCAAAATTCTCAAAAAGACGGTTAACAATGTTGGACGTGATTAGCATGTTCAACTCAATCCTGCACTATGGGCCCACAGAACAAGCATCAGAACACCAATGGGAGCTACACCATTCGCTTTGGTATATGGATCAGAAGCCATATTGCCCATTGAAGTTGAAATTCCATCTCTTCGTGTATCACTCAGAGGTATCATTTCAGATGAAGATTATAGGGTATCTAGATTGTAGCAACTAGAATTGCTAGACGAGCGTCATCAACAAGCTGTAAATCATCTAACAACTTATCAACAAAGGATGTCAAGAAGTTACAATCATAGGGTGAAACCAAGGATCTTTTAGGTTGGTGACTTGGTACTAAAGGAAAACCCTAGGAATCAGCAAGATAGGGAGAAGAAAGGAAAATTTGAGCCTAACTGGCTTGGTCCGTTTGTTGTCATATCAGTGTATGGATCAGGGGCATATTAGCTCTCAACATCAGAAGGGGATCTGGTTGATGAACCTATCAACAGTATTCATCTCAAAAAATTCTACGCTTAAAGTTTCCTAGTGCATGGGGCAAATTCTGAAAATTGTTTCCTTAATGAAAACCTGGCAAATAGGCATCTTGGCAAACACAAAAATACAACAAAAAATAAAATAAAATAACAAGAAAATACAAAGGGTGTAATCAAAGCGTGTGGTGAAAACCTAGAAACAGGTGTCATATGTGATTCTAAGATCAACTTTCCCATCTATTTGGATATATGTCAGGATCATTCATCTGAAGGTCGATATCAATTCATATCATATCATTCATCTGGCCATCATTACATCCACTATCAATTCATGTCACATGGTCAACATATAACTCCATAGCTTGGGGGCAACATCTAGAAATCTAGGGGCAATCCAAATGTATCAATTGCATCTGGTGATAGAAAATCAAAAACAAAGATCAAAATGCAATTTCAATCATTGTCAGAAGAATCAACCATCCTTATCAAAAATCCAAAAACATGTCAAATAGGAAACTCTGAAAAGGAAAAATCCAAAAACATAGGTCTATGTCAGTCGAACTACATGGTCTCTGCATGTATAACATAGGCAAGGCTAATCTTAAATCAGCCCTCGAGACCCCTAAGATAGGTTGGTAGATTAGGTCTTTGGTCAAAAATCTCAAAAATCCAAAAACATGTCAAAATAAGGATGGATGATCTTAAATTTGAAAAATGATTTGAAACACACTAAGTGAAAATGGATAAATTATATTTTAATTATCATTTCTTTGGAGTTACTCAATGATGTATTGAACTAGAGGAACAAGGAAAAAGAATGATGTTTTATTATCTATTGTTTGTATGTTAATCATTTACGTGTATGAATTGTTGGGGGATGTGCTATGCAATGTATCAACGACGACATTCACAATTCACACATTCAAATGATTAATCACTGCTTGTTTAAGCAATGAATGGTCAGGTCATCTCAGGTCAATTATACCTCAATGCTTGTGTTCGATTGCAATATCAAAAATCATGAAAGAAGTACTCAGGTCGTCATTGGATTAACACAACCATCGATGCTTGTATTAACTTTCAACATTCAATAAAAGCTCTATGATGATACCAAGCACAAAAAGACTGTAAAATGATATTTGTTTTGCATATCATTGCATGATTAAATTAGATTGCATTCATCATCATTCATTATCTGTAGAGTATTTGTTGCATAAAGGACTCCAATCAATGATTATCTAATCCACAAAAGAGACTAAGTATACTTGACACAAAATCATCAAAAACATATAGCATCATCATTTGCATCATTATCTCATCATTAAAATTTTCATCATCCATGCACAATTTGCATCATAATGACATTCATTTATCAAATACATCGTGCATTTACATCATCACTTTCATCACATCTTTTATTATCTACATCGTAAAACATCATTACATCATCATTAATATTATGCTATAGATACAATCATGTATCCATACATTTAAAAATCATTACACCCATCAAAGATCATCCATCATAAGATCATTTCCATATAAATCATCATTTAGAATCCATACATCACATCATATATCCACATATCATTTATCCATCCATAACATACATCATTGCATCATTACATTAAAATAAAACATCATTAACATCATCACATTTAGAATAAACTCATCACATAAAGCATGTAAAAACATCCATCACATAGAAATCATGAAGCCATCATCATAATCATATCAAATGCATCTCATATATATATCAAAAATATCAAGTATACAATGACGTCGGACATAAAAATACACCATCATACAAAGAGGTACATCATAAAATACATCAGTGAGGATCACAAATAGCCTCTATGACCTACTACTGCTAGAATGAGTAGGCCCAACAAGACCTGTACCACCACCACCCCAAGACGGACCTGGATCTCTTGAATCTCTACATGGAGGTTGTGTCACCCCCTCACTGACTGTCTCTATATGAGTTCACCCAGATCTTGATGGAGCATAACTGACTCGACGCTCAGCAGAAACTACATCATGATACCGACCTCTATAAAACTCGGCCTCTCGGGCAACCCATAGAACCTCTCTCATATAATCACCTATAGAGGTGCCATCAACCACTCTTTGTAGGGTCTTGGCTCTCTCCTGTGCCCTCTTGGAAATCTACCAAGCACTATCTCGCTTGGCTGTTAGGGTATCAACCTGTGTCTGCATACTGGCTAACTGTCCCTATACCTATGCTAAGGCCTGTGCATGAGTCTATGCCTGGGTCTGCATTTGTGTCTGTGTCTACACAACCATGCCCCGAGCCTATACCAACTTCCCCTATAGTGTCTGAACCTATTTCTAGAGCCCAGCTACCTATTTTTGCTGCCCTACTACTGGCATTGTCACTACCTGCCTCTTACGAGGCCTATTGGTAGAGGGTGCACTGTGAATGTCTGGACCTGGTCCTCTATATCCCCCACTCCCGCCGTCATTGTCACTACTGCTGCTATCCTCAGTATCTGAAATACTACTATTTGAGCTCTCATTTGCTGGGATATCACCCTCCCCACTGGCAACATCCTCTGCCACATCCTCCTCTACTGATAAAGGTGTTGGCTCATCGGGGATAGTAATACGAGGATGAGGGACCAAGGCCAAGAATGATGCATAATCCTCTATAACGACTGCCTCTAATATGTCTCTCTGCATGTCCCATGGAGATGGTTGTAACGCTTTGTATCCCTCCACTAGAACATCATAGGACAATGTGGGACCCTAATCTGGAATATCCATGCATCATCTGGCGTAGTGAGATACCCCCTGTGGCATACATTGAATTATGCCATACTGTCTGTAAACTCGACGGAGCAAAAATCTCTCAAGTACAAAAGGAGTCCGACCAATGAGATACATAGAATCACACAAAAAGCCCAATACTACACCATCCTCCTCCCACTCCTCACAGTCAAGGTAGGGGTGCCATATCACTGTCTTCATGTAATCAAACACTCATCTCCAATGCTCTAATTTTCCCATCCGGGCCTGTGTAAATCGACCACTATATCGAAAAACATAGGGCCTACCAGCTGGTCTGTCTGCAATGGGAAACGACCGACAAATAGCAAAGTGCTCCCAAACCCATATTTGTAACAGGGTCGCCCCTGCGGATATATTGCGTGCACCTAAGTACACAATGGAATGAAGATCATGATAGAGATGCGGTAACATGCACATCCCCCATGCATATCTTGTACCATGTACCAACATACTCTCCAATGTCCTACCCCAGCCAATGAGGAATCCCTTTGACCTACGATCAAGGCAAAGGAATCCTCCAATAAATCCAGCTAGCACTGCTGGTAGTGTCGCATAAGAGTATGCGATCCTCCGCCATCGAACACTAGGACCCTCAATATCCTGATCCTGAAATACTCAACGGAGCACATCTCTACTACTGGTCCCATGAGAGTCATATGTAACTATCTCCCCCATGAACGAAATGCATAAGATATGCCACACATCCTCCGATGTGACTGTCATCTCACCAGTACGTAAATGAAAGGTGTTGTGATCACTATGCCACCTCTCACCTAGTGCGGTCAACAAACCCCGATTAATCCTAATCTGGGGAATGTCTAGTAAACTCGTGAGGCCACACTGGCCTATCACCTAGAGCTCATACGGTGTCAAATGTGGTATCAAATCTGTAGTCTATGGAAATCTCTCATGCATCTAAAGAGTACCCAGATCCTCCTATCATCATAACAAAAAAATCTACAATCAGTAAACTATGTCAAGGAATCAAACGTCATTCTACTATCAAGTCTATTCCAAAAGCTTTGGTATGAATTTTCGATCAAAATTCATAGGCGAACATCCAACCTCACCTATCATGAGGGTCATCAAAACATTATCTAGATCTCACCTATCATGAGATTTATAAGATATTGAATCAAACCTCGCCTATCATGAGGGTCATCAAAACATTATCTAGATCTTGCCTATCGTGAGATTTATCAGATATTGTCTCAAACCTCGTCTATCATGAGGTTCATCAAAAAATTATCTAGATCTCGCCTATCATGAGATTTATCAGATATTGAATCATGTCCTCACCTATCATGAGGATCATCAATAAATGGAGTTTCTTCTCACCTATCATGAGGGTTAGTCTTATTTAAATCATTAAATCCAACATCAAGAAATTGGATTGTCAGTCATACCAATCAAAAGAATGGACATGATCATAATTGACATAATCAAAGTTTACTAAGTTAAAATCTTCAATTCTATCATGGAAGTGCTAAAACAGTCATCAAAAGCGCTAAATCCCAAAAGCGCTACTTTATCACCTAAAAGTGCTAAAACAAGGACTCAAAATTCTAAAACCATGAAAGTGCTATTTCAACACTCTGAAGTGCTAAAACAGGCTGTCTAAGTGCCACTTTACCAGAAGCAATATAACAAACCTTCAAAGCACTAATCCATCGACTCAAAGTGCCAAAAATCTCAAAGTGCTAAAAGGCGGCTTCAAAGTGCTAATTCTTGACCCCTAAGTGCTAATTCAATGAAAGCACTACTTTACTGACTAGAAGCGCCAGAGTTTTAAGCGCAAGCGCTAAAACTCAAAATGCTAGACAATTTATTAGAAGTGCTACATCGGGATGTAAGCGCTACAGCATGGCTTCAAAGCGCTGAAACTATCCTAGACATGCCTAGGACCTAAAATGCATAAAAAAATAGAAGTTCACAAATTATGAGGAGGCCAGGGGGTACATACCGGAGGTCCATACGTAGACGGTCGTCTATGGCATCGAACGTGCTCAAATTTATGAGTATGGTAAGGAATCGACATCTTGCTCCAGCTGGCAGAAATGTCTCTATCACTAGGAAATTTGAACTCAAAAAGCAAATAATGAATTGAAAATAACCTTTAAGCACTATTTGTAATTTTTGAAAGGTATTTTTGGTGGGTTTTTATTACATTTTGATTAATTTTATTGATGAAATTAATTGAAACTTATCAGAGGACTCATTTCTTCATCATTTTGTCGAGAGATAAATTATTTCATCATCGAAACACATCAAATCATCAGAAAATCATAAATTTTCAAAAAAAAAAAAATCTAAAAGTCATCAAATCATTTATTTATCTCCCAACGGGGCATATCATCTAAAAATCATGTCTAGGGCACAAGAAATTATTATCATCTGAAAATCATGTCTGGGGCATATGAAACTATTTTTTCATATCATCGATCCTGGCAGTAGCAGCAAAAATATTCTTCGAACCAATGCGTAAACACACCTAAAAATGGTCTGGAGCATCCGATTAATTAAATACGAATTATTTGATTAATTATTCTATTTCCTCTACTGTTTAAATAAATAGAAATATTTATTTAATATAGTTCATATTCAAATTCATCTTAATTAAATAAACAAAATTAAATACGTTGTTCGATTTAATTATCAAATCCCTATTTTCAATCTATCACATCATTCTTGAATTAATTAAATAAGGTCAAACACTTTATTTATTAATTACCATATTCCTCTGATTAATTTAATAAACGATTATCCTATAGTTTGTTTTATTAAATTATTTATCTCCTTTTCCTAATTTAAATGAATCAAAATATTTGAATTAGAGCATAAAGGAATATTCCAATCTACATTTCCTCAAAAATGAATTAGATTTCCTATGTCTAATCTATGTCTAAATTTGTCACAATTAATGCTTTGAAACTTCATGGGAAGTTTTGGAGACAAATTGGGGACAAATTTGGAATTTGATCTGTCAATCCTCTTCCATCAATCCTTCCTCTTCTCTTGCCTAGTCTTTTCATGGGTAGAGACAATCTCCATCTTTCTCTCAATCTCCTCCATCTCTCACCATTCAATCCTCCAGATTGAATCCAAGCCTCTCAAAGCTTTCCCTATGCATTTCTACAACCAGGAAATCTATAAATACAAGCCTCATTGAACCAAGAAAAGGATCCAGATAATCAAGCTTTTACACCCTTACTCTACAGGAATCCAGGCATCAAGTATCAAGCAATTCAACAATCAAGCTTCACAACAATGGCTGCTTCTTGGAGCTGCAATTATCTATTTCTCCTAAATATCATGCTAGTTTAATTGATTTATCATTTAGCATTATATTATCATCATCTCGTTCTTCAGATAGTCATTTTAACAGTCTTATATGCTTACACAATCTGAGAGCAATTTAGATTTAATAAATCTTTGGAGATAGAGAGCAATAGGACGCTTTCATTTGATCACTTGTTTTGATTTAGTTCAATTGAGTTATCTTTGATATAATGTCATATTAAGAAGTGTATTTATGTTATTTACCTCATTCAACATAAAACTAGCATTTTTTTTGTCACCATATTGTTCTTTAAAGCATTTTTCAAACTCCTCCCATGAACCAATACTAGCGTTCTATAGATCCCTATACCAATCCCTTGCATCTTCTGTTAAGGATTAGACAAACAATTTCATCACTACATCTTCATGTTCCACCTCATAATCATTTAACATATCCATGAAACCTTTCAAATGCTCTTCTATTGAAAAAGCATTATTCCCAACAAATTTGTTCATTTTTCGCTTAACTCATCAGGAATAGGGTTTGGGTACCCTAGACTACCATCAAAGAATAGTTGTCTATATCTTTCCAATTGTATAGGCCTTCGTTGCAATAATCCATCAACCTTTTGAGCTTTAGAACCATCTTGATGTGAATTATTCAACTTGGTAGTCTGAATCCTTGGGCCATAACTACTTGTGATATTTTCCAGACTAGGTTTAGGATCAATTTTAAAAATCTCCTAATGACCTGGTGAAGTTGTGGCTTGTGCTACCTCATCCATATTTTTCATTCTTAGGAAACTTATTTTCCTTCTTTTCTCTGCATTTGTAGCCTCAATTTCGGTCCTCTCTAATTCTTCTACTAAAGCTTCCCCTTCCCTTCTAACCTTTTCTAAGGTAGTTTCTACTTGTGATGATGCATGTGGGAGGGGATCTTTTTTAGGCTGGTGGGAAACCATTCGTTCATTTATTTTGATCCCTTCAGCCATTTGTTTTCCCTTGTCTGCGACAGGTTTAGGATTTGAATTATCTGATTGTGGTTTAATAGGGTTCAAGGGTTTTGGGTCTGTAGGCTTTGGTTGAGTCTTAGCTTGACCTTCAGAACCCTCTTTAGACATTGGCTTAACTCCCTTATCAATAATTTGTTGCACAATAGGACCCTTCTCTTCTAGGTTTGGTCCACTTTGGTTCAGGAATTTCATGTTTGCCAATTGTCTCATTAAACTATCCCTTTCAATGATAGCATTCATCAATTCTGTTTCCTTTTCCTTTTCCTTCTTTATCCTAAGCTCAACTTGCTTTTGGATCTCTCTTCTTAAAGAACTAATATCCCCAAAGACATCTTCAGGGTCAGGCAAAGTTATGTCAGAACTTGATGTTTCACTTAAATCTATCAGATTTGTGTCTTCCTGTCTAAATAATAAAGGCGTTCAATCATCTTTAGCGGGAGGAGGAGGCACATCATTGGTGCATTCTCCATGATGGCTTCGACTTCCACTCCTACTTCTTCTCTCAGTATATTGGACATTAACGGGTCCTTTATTATGACATGTTACATCCTCTTGGACTGGTGTATTAAACAATGCATAAAATAATCCACAACTATCTGATTCAGAATGTCTCTATACATGCTCAAAAGTCTCAGGGATAGGATGTAAAGGCTTACTTGTACCTTTATGTACAAGATTCTGGGATGTGGGAGCAATGTTGTTGTTCTCTGGTTTCTTCTTTATCCAATCTTTCTTCTTTCTTTTAGGAAGTTCACCTTCCAATCTAGATTTCGGGTGATTCTTCATGAATGACCTGGTGCTTTTCATTCCTCTATGTGTGTCCAAAGATCTTTCAACTTGTATAAAACTTCAAATAAAGTGCACATTGGTGCAGAGACTATCAGAGTCGCCACCCAAATATCCTTGGAATATTCACTATTCAAAAACACATGATAATACTTTAAAAGATCCTTAGAACTTATTGTAGTGACAATGCACAAGACATACTGCACAAGGTATATGCAACTCCTGAACTAACCAA